>JANPWX010020150.1:1525749-1573159 GCA_024734555.1 Trochalopteron elliotii
ATGGTGGTAGAATACTCCGTGCACGTTCTACACCACAACCCAGGACATATTGACAGTCAAAACATTGAAAAACTGTGAGTCTTGGCTATAAAGTTTTTAAATTATGAGATGAAAAAAACATGTACAAGAATTTTTCATATTTTAGCAGCAGAGATATACAAAATCCTCACTGTAATCCAAATATTATAGTTATCATTCTTTTCAAATGTAGGTTTCCTCAAAGGCTCCAAAGATCAGACTTTAAAAATGTTGCCAGGGTGAAGTACTGCCTTCACTGAGGTAAAGAGAAAATATACTCTTGATTTCAAGCAGATTTCAATAAAAAAATCGTAATAAAATTTTAGCATGAGGGTTTTCTTCTGCCATTAAATTAACAACATCTCTCTGGTAACACATTGCAACCTGGAGTTTGACGTAAAACTGCTTAGGGCAGAATGAGCTTACAAACAGCCTGGGGCTGGTTTTGTCACCCTGTACCCCTTTAAACCTCCAGTAATTGCATTAACATGAATTTACAAGTGCCAGACAGAACAGACTTGTGTTCTTTGTCAGGTGACCCTGAATCAATGTATTCTTCCATCCTTCTGACAGAGACACAACTGCTGTGTGCCACAGTCCCAGCACAGTCCCTTGGTCATACCAGTTACAAGACAACATCTAGCCATTGCTAAGAGGGAGAAGGGAAGTGATAATTATCCTGTGGCTGCCTCAGGATATTTTCTTCCTGCCCAAAGACCCCTAGGTCTTTAATGATAGCAGAAGGACAATATACGTAACATTTGTGCACATGAAATGTCTATTTTACTCACTGATACCATCACAAACAAAACACCTTTTCCTTTTGTTATCCTTCCACGGGGTTTTTTATGGATAGGAATGTGCAATTACTTGCTGACACCAGCACTGTGCCCGGTGAACGAACATTTCATTGTTACTTTCCACATTAGCTGACACTCTAACCACGAGGTTTTTTTCCTTCCAAGATGTCTCATGGTATTTATATGCAACAAATAATATTTTGCTCCTGTTCATATTTCACGCTTTAACCTCTGTTAAACCAAGTTCTAACCCATTCACAGCCCTGTACCACAACTTCAATCAATTTTCTTCCAATTTTCATGGCCAGAACTCCCTCAGAAATGTAAATTACAAAGCAACACTGTGCATGAAATTTGACTTAGACAAAACCTATGAAAAGCTATGTTTCACTTGCAGAACACAGTGGTCATCCCACTCCTTTACTTACATACCTGGATAATAGACAGACAGGAGCTTGCACTTGTTTTGTTAAGTTAACATCTTCTAGCATTAATATGCTTTGTTACTGTCCCATTTCTAAAACCTCCCTTCAAAGGTTTCAGTGAATGCCCCCAGTATAATTCTAATACTTCAAAAGGTTTTTTACTGAAAGCTGTGTGACCACAGGATTTTTGCTTGGCCATTCATGCTAATGTATGCTTAAATAATATAAAGTAATATAAAGAATAAAAAT
Source organism: Trochalopteron elliotii (assembly GCA_024734555.1). Lineage (NCBI taxonomy): Eukaryota > Metazoa > Chordata > Aves > Passeriformes > Leiothrichidae > Trochalopteron > Trochalopteron elliotii. Next base: position 1,527,242 of record JANPWX010020150.1, read on the forward strand.
ATGATGTCTACTACCTACAAAATAGAATATCCAACCCTGGGCTGCAGTGTTATCATGACTCTAATAAGACAATTTTCTAATTGGACATTAAGCATCATTTTCCAGTCATCCACTAATTGAAATTCATTTAAGGCTTTTCAATTGGGAAAAAAACCCACATGTTTTCCTCAGAAAAACTCACCCTGCTTTCCTTCTACCTTTCAGCTTAACACCTCAGCTTTGTGGTCTGCCATATTGAATTTCTGATTATAGATAAGATGTTTACAACAAAGATGATACTTATGACTAGTGCATCTCAGAGCAAATTTACTTTGCTTCTGCTGTGCTGTAAAAAAAAAAAAAAAAAGGAAGCAGAAATAGTAATCCAATCTTGTTTATAGTTTTATAAAGTCATATTAATTAAATCCACATGCTTGGCATTTCATGTAATTTTCTTCATTTAAAAAAAAATAAAAGTTTAAGCTTATTTGACAGTAGTGATTTACCTCCCAATTGTTGTTCTTCATTACCAACAGTTACCCAGGACAGCTTCTAATATTCAGAGCTGTGTCCTGCTCAAATACCTATTGAATGTAAGAAAAATGTTTTTAGCTGGAATAATACCAGCATAGTAACAGGGCGAGGGGACCTATCTTGTTTAATTGGAGTGACATACATAGTTTAATATTAAGACCAAATCTAATCCTGCTAATGGAAAAATTAAATATTCTGATAGAATCACTTAATGAAATAGAATATTATATCCTGTGTTAAGAAGGAGAGAAAAAAACTTTAATTTGCACAAGCTTGATAGCTCAGTATGTATTTTTCATTAGCAATCATGATTCTAATCCTTAGTCCAATCCCAATGTTTTCTTTTATTTGGTGGCTTCAGATAAAGCCTTGGAAAATCTTGCCTTAAAATAAAGTCATATTTTGCCTTGATATGGTAAATTAAATGAAGTTTTGTTTGCTACTTGGCTTTGCTGGCCAAGATGGTGTTGCAGCCTCTTGTACTCAGTCATGCTGTGGGGCTCAAACACAGAATCAGAGAATCAGAGAATCAGAGAATCACAGAATCACAGAATCACAGAATCACAGAATGGTTTGGGTTGTAAGGGATCTTGAGGGTCATCCTGTTCCAAACTCCTGCCAGGGGCAGGGACACCTTCCTCTACCCAAGATCACTCCAAATCTCCTCCAACCTGGACATGGACACTTCCAGAGTAGACACAGCTGCTCTGGGCAACCTGTGCCAGGGTGTCACCACCCTCACATCCCCGCTGTATAGTGGGTTAAATGTTGTAGGGTCCTAAACTTCTATGGTAGGTTAATTCTGCTAGGAACACTATTCAGACCAGTTTCACTGCTCTAAAGAGCTGATGAGTCCTCAAAGTATAAAACACAAAGAAATAAATGCTATCTTCTGTCTGGTCTTGGAATGGCATCTGGCATCAGTCAGCAGGTGGTGAGCAATCATATTGTGCATATTGTTTGTTTTTTTCCCTTTTTATTGTCATTCTTCTTATTTACTATTATTATTACATTTTGATTTGTTTTCAGTTGTTCCACTATTCTTATTTTAACTTACAACTTTTACTTTTGATTCTCCTCCACATTCACTGGTGTGTGGGGGAAAGAGAAACTGAGTGAGTTGCCAGTTGAGCCTACATCATGACACCATCTCAGCATCCTTTGATCCTAGTGGCCAGTGTTTCAACGGTTACTTTCCCCTTCTCTATTTCGACACAGAGACCAGTTGGTAGAGTCCCACACAATATTGTAGATGGAGAAATAGGGGCTTGTATTCAAACCTGGGGAAATCTGTGATATATGTAAATATCATAAATGTTAGCTAAAAAGCAGCAGAAGTGAATGTTTTTGGCTTTTTAAGAGATAGAGAAAGTCAAAGCCGTTCAGTGTAAGAATGGCTGTTGGCATGCTGGTAGTTTCTAGTGGGTGGGGATCACACAGGTGGGTGCAGAATGCAGTTCCAGCATGGTTTTCAGTTCATGGTTGTTTTTGTGCTGGGGCATGCATTGTTTGTGCTTATCCCAAAGCAGAAACATTTTACTTATGTACAAAGTTTTCATGGGAATAAACCCTCCATCACCAGGTAAAAAATTGCCCATGAGCTCAGCCATAACATGGGGATAGAAGTTTCAACCATCTGTTCCCCACCTAACAGGACTTCATTATTCTCTCATGTGGATCTTGAGAAATAAGTTTTATTACATTTCTTCCCATTAATGCTGCTGTAATTTCAGTGAATACCACTGGAACTAAGGATTGCTGGATAAACATAATTATCATCTGTCAGCAGGACATGATTAAAAAAAGAAAAAAAGAAAAAGATAGAGTGCTCATGTCAGTATTTTTCACATATGTCCATAGGTTCTGATCATTTTATGTTAAAAAACCTTAACTGAATATTGAGTCTCACAGGATATTCTGAAGTGTCTTCTTTTCCATACAAAAATTCCATTATCACACCTTATATATACAGTTGAATGAATATTTCCTGTGAAAATGCCATGAAATTTAGTTTTCAAAGGCCCTGTATTCCATCTCACTCCTATCTTAATATATCTTGATCAAGTCTTTCATGTAGACAGCAATGTTGAAAATTGTACATGTTCATAGAGCTGTTATTACAGATACAGTAATTGCTGCTTTACATGCTCCACAAGGTTTTATAAAATATTAATTGCCTATTATTCCTATTGCAGGTGGAAACACTAGAAAGATGGCTCCCTCCTGTAATATAATAAACTCATTTTCAAGTTACTTTATTGCACTGTGAAACAGAGATATGTGCACTGAAACCTAGCACAGTCTCAAGCTACACAATGCTATTCTGAATTTCTATTGTCTCAAAGTTAAGATTTTGACAAATTTAAAGTTGTTAAAATTCTAATAACAATGACGTTTTACTCTTCAGTGTATCTAGACTGTGAGATGGATACATGAGAACAGATTCCTCAGGCTATATACAGATTTTCCAGGCAAGAGGACATGGTCATGCATATAATTTTTTTTTTCCCATGGTAATAAGACCATGCATTCATGGTCTTCTTTTGCCAGTTATGGGTTCAGGGTTCATGTGCCAGGTTCCCCTTTTTATTGTGTTCACTTAAGAAAAACACATGGATTAAAAAAGCCAGAGAATCTCCATGCTAAGGGACTTCATCCACATGTGTTACATGGAACACATTGGTTTATAAAGCATGTGGGAATGGAAGACAAAGCTCATACTGAAAGAGCCTGGAAAATGAGCTTTTAGAAAAGGAAATAAGTTAAAAAATGTATTGATCTAACTCTTTTCAGCTGACTATAGGCATCCAGGCCCTTAAACTGGACAGCATTTATTCCACAGTAAAAATCCCCTAAAATGTGTGCAGCAAGAGTCTCCAGGACCAACATCACTCTGTGACACCCTTCTTTCAATGTGCACTACTTCTAAAAGTATGAAAGCCTTGTGGTACAGTCCCTGTGGAGATTCTTGATTACATGGTTTTAATTCTTTCCAGAACAATAAAAAAGGAGACAAACTGATGATCTGTCTGAGGTGTTATGCCCTATGGGCTGGATTCATGTGCAACATCAGTTGTAGAAGTGGCTCTGAAGGAGACTGCAGAGATCTCAAAAAAAGAGATTACACATTTCAGAATTGTCAAGCGGCTTAAATATTAAAGTGGATGTTGCTATCTGAAATCATAACCCCATTGAGCTAACTCTTGCAGCACACTTCATTGAGGTGTGGATATTTGTAATTACCTAATCTGGCTCTGGAGTTGCCAGTTTAGGGAATGTCTGAATAGACACAGGGCCTAGTATAGAAAGGAGACATTGTTTATTCTGCTCGGGGTACAAGGTGGAGTTTTTCACAAATCAAGCACACTGGTTGTCAAAGCTTTACACTCTATATGCATTCCAGCAAACAAGGAAATCACAGTTCATGGGCCACAAGTTACTTAGTTCTCTTATTAATTAATATTCCACTACCTATTGATTAACTATTCTCTCTTCTCATGCTGATTAGTCTGTATGCTCAGTCTTCCTCTTCTTTTGAGTTGGAGGTTCTTGGGTCAGAGGTGTTGCTCTCCCACATGCAGACTCGAGATGCTGTGACTTGGCTCTGATTCCTTGCATCACATAGTGCAGGGGACCTGTGGTGCCAGCCAGATGACAAGAGATGCAGCAGGAGCTGATACTCAGGAGGAAAACCCCAGACTGTTCAATAAAACCCAGGTGTCCCTTTGTTCAGGACCCTCCTTTCCTTTGAAGTTATGACGTCTGTTTCACTGAAAGGCAAGACCCTGTTTCACATGTTCATTCTTTGCAACTCACTGGGGGAGTTCTTAACCGTTTCCTACCTTTGAGATATCAGCATTGCTGGAAACCATACAGTCACAGAAAAAATATCTGTTATGTGGAAAATACAGAAATAAATCCTCTCTTCTTCTGCAATCACAAACAATTACATGAACCATAGTACAGAATGACAGTGTAGAATGTAGGCAGTTCAAAATTAGACATTTTAGCATTAGAAACATGAGTCTCAACACCACCAATAAAACAATATCAAAATAACCTTTTATTATTAATATATATTTTATAAATTCTTTAGAAACAATTTTGCTAAAGGAGAAACAACAAGACAAAACCCTGACTATAATCCAAATTCATAGAAGAAAGTAAATATGTCATTATACAGGCTATAGGTATGAAAACAAATTCTGTTTTCTCATTTTTAATTGTAGGTCTGATATTTGAAATTAAATAAATGTTTAACTGTTCAAAATTTCTGAAAGTAATCTCAGAAGTTATATACAAGTAGTCTCTTGAGTTATGACTGATCCTCTAGTCAATAATGTTTATGAAAAATCAAAAGCTGAAGAAATAGCTGGAAAATTGTAGATACATTTGGGATTTATTAAAAGTTTCTGTGTACTCAGTGTTGCCACAATCCAGAAAAAAGTCATGGAATTACTGAAGCAGCTATTGCTGTTTTCAGTCTTTGCATCCTTGATCTTTGGTGTAGTCCTTGGTATAAATTGCTGCAATCCAGATGACTTTGTCATGACAACAGAGATCTTAATCTGTCAGTTACTTTGTACTGAGTTTAAATATAATTAGCTGGAAAAGTTATGACCTTCCTTTAGGGAGGAGATTCTACACTTTTTTTGTTAATGTGGAAGCAGACTTCAAGATTAGCAAAGAGGGCAACATGTGGATCTTTTTTCTCTTTCACATAGAGGATTTTAGAATTTTTACTTATGTGAAGTTAATTTGCCTGGACTTCATTTAAAAGTTTTGGGCCTATTCACTCTTCTAATAATTCAGGAAATTTCCTGTAGAAATTTGAGGGCTATTCAATTTTCTATTAATTCAACTGGTAAATTGCGCCTTAGCACTTAGAAGCTGCCTGAATAAAGGGAAGATTTTGTGGGGTCTTTTTACAGTTCAGATTTTCCATTACTGTGATCTACCTAATCAGCTGTATTGATCTACTGCATTGTTAGAATAGCTGCAGTGCATTAAGGACTCCAACAGGGTCTTAAAGTGTATTCAAATTTAAGGCAATTTACATCACCAATCTACTCCTAATGATAAAGGAATAATTCAACAAAATCTTACAAAAGCTTGGAGATGAAGCATTAAAAAAAAGGCTTTTCTGAAAATAAATTCTCAGAACATCATGTAAATCTTGGACAACATGAGAAATCCTTTCCAAACTTGTGCCAAATGAACCTGTCAAATTACATGCCACCTATTTGAAAGTTAAATGAGAAGATTTTCTCACAAGGAATATGTTCCTTGATTATGCCTATGAACACAGCTCACTTCTGCTGGCAAGAAGTCTGTTAATAGGTTTTCTCACTGTCACTGCCTTGGAAGGCTGACCTGAAACAGAGACTGGATAGAGCTAGAGAATAAAGTAGGTATTTCTTGAAAGGCCTCCAGGATCCACCCTGGGCAGGAGACGAGCCCGACAAAGGCTGCACCCCGGCTGGACCAAGAATAGTCACAAAAAATGGCATCTCGGTCACGAGGTCTCACACTTTTATAAGTTTTGGTCCATTTGCATATTGGGGTTTAATTGTCCAATTACAGCTTCAGATTGTGAGGTCTCATCCTTCTTGTTCCTCCTTTCAGTCCACCATTGTTTATGCTTTTAGGCCTGAAAGGTGTCCTTGGTTCTCCGCAGGAAAAGAATTTGTTTTGTCTACCTACTCTGTGAAGAGAGCTTACTGCCACTTAATATGAGGCTCAGAACTACATCCCTAGGCAGCACAGAATCTGTGAACATGAAAACTGAAACTTAAGGCATCATCATCAAGCAGCAGAATTTGAAATGCATAAGAGTTAACAATACTGTGTATATTGTGAACCAAAGACATGTACAAAATAGAGGAAGAAACTCTGAATAATGTGGTGAAGCAATTCAAGGAGAACTCAGAAATTTGCCTAGAACATATTTCCTTCATAATCATATTTCTCATCTGATTCTTTCTTCCCTGAACTCTTTAAATCTTGTGACTACACAAAGCACTGTCTTCCTAAGTCTTCCTGTAGTACTGTTCTGTTTTAAAAAGTTAAAAACTCCTTCTCTGTTGGAAACAAGGTAAGTATTGCTGCCTTTTAGAAGTGCATTTGTTGTATTTATATTTTTATGAAGAAATATTTTGTATGTCTCAGTCAGAGACTTAATGGCTGGTGAAAAGCAGAATAGCATATATTCTAATTTTCTTCTTCTTACAAAATCTGGATTTTAGATTTGATTATAGGTATGATTTTAATTTCTATACTAAAATAGAATGCAATAAGCATGACTATTGTCCCTTCCTCCCCACTATATTGATTCTTTTGTGTTCTCTTTAAGAAAACAACACCAAGAAATAATGCTTAGCCAGCTCACCAGTCCTGCAATTTTAATACACGGCTCATGGTTACAATCACCAAATCATAGGATCATTAAGATTAAAAAAACCCTCTAAGATCATGAACTCCAACCAAAAACCCAGCACCACTGTTTTCACCACCAAACCATATCCCCAAGTTCCACACCCTCCCTTTGAACCCTTCCCAGGAATGGTGATTCCGCCACTTCCTTGAGCAGCCTGTTCCAAGGTTTTGCAATACTTTTGATGAACAAATGTTCATATGTAGAGAGCAGTTTCCCCAGGAAAAAAGAGAACCCTGAAAAAATGCCTTGGGAAACTCCATTTGTAGTGCCATAAGAAAAAAAGCTGATTGACATGCTCTCTATGCAAATTGTTTCTAGAAAGTTCTCAGTTCTCTGTGTTATCATAGGTTGATTTTTGGTGCAAGAATTTTTATATTCTTAATCGCTGTCCCACATTGGACCCTTCCCTCAGACCACACCTTATCTTCCCGCCCACACCAGGGTGTATAACTACCCCTCTGTGCCCCTAGACTCCACCTTTGGCCTCATGCCTTTTGTCCCTTGTTACTGCCTTGATCTGGTTCAGTCCAATACAGTGGATGCCTTATTGTTTGTTATTTTTGTATTATTTAAACTACTTTTTGGACAATTGGATCAAAGCTGTCTCTCTCTCTTAAGTTGCCATCGGGCTGAGTCCCAAGGAAACTCAAAGGGGTCTGATAGTCTGGGCTCAGATCTCAGGAAGTTTCATTCATATAATCACAGAAGCATAAAATATCCTGAGTGGGAAAGGACCTACAAGGATGATTAAGTCCAACTCCCAGCCCTGCACAGACACCCCAGCAATCCCACTCTATGCATCCCCAGAAAGCATTGTCCAAAGGCTCCTGGAGCTCTGTCAGCCTCAGAGCTGTGCCCATTCACTGGGGAGCCTGTTCAGTACCCAACCACCTTCTTGGAGGAAAAACTTTATCCTAATATCTTTCCTACCACTTTTCTGGGGAGATACTCAGACTTTGTTTCTCTTGATCAATAATTTGCAAGACAGCTCATTAGCCCATTATAAAATGTTAGAATACCTTTTCCCTGTTCCAACAGATGAACAAATTGTGATTATTCTCTGCCCTTTGAGAAGAAGTTTCCCCTACTCAGTAGCGACCTATGGATCTTTTCCAACTGACCTGCTGAACCGCTTCCTCCTTTTTCTCCACAATGGAGTTAGTGTCCTTTGTACAACAATTAATAGTTTCGTATCTGTCCTTTCCTGTCTCCTCAAATATCATCCAGTGCATCCATTTACCTCTTTTTTTTGTCTTTCTATCTCTTTCTGATTTTAGCCATATCTGATTTCTCTTTACCCTAACAGCACACTATGGATCCAAAACCAAAGAACAATTCTTGTACATTTCATCTTGTGCCTCAGTTGTTACTTTTTAACACTCTTCCTTTTTCTCCATTCCCAATTATGGTGCAAAAATATGTCTCCATCTCATGCTTAGTAATTTTGATATCCTTACTATGTGGTTTTTTTCAATTTAGTTTCCTTTCCTATATAAAACCAATATAGAATAAAGAGAGGGGTGTTGTTAATAAATCCCACAACCAGCAAAACCAATAGAAAATACCTCCCCATTTACTTACTAATTTCCTTCTTAATATTCCAAGGCATATAAAGAAAAATAGATAGGAACTGAATTTATTAAGATTCTGATCATGTGTGCTAATCTATTTTTTTAATACTAGGTAATTCCCATATGCTTCTCATAATTACCTCTCATCATTTAGTAGTAGCACAGGAGAAAGCCTTGCATATTTTCTTGTATTCATATGCAATTGGAACAAGGTCACTGGCTAGACCCAAGGACAACAGCTGACAGTAAAATCTTTCTTCATTCCACTTTTCTATGACTAGGAAAAAATAATACTTATATTTTTTTCTTTGTGAGAAATAAGGGAAAACTAAGATACTCTATTACTTCAGGCCTTTAGCAGGATATTCAAAAGCCTAGGGGGGTTGCTTTCATCCTTTTCATTTTTCCCAAAGTCTGAGTGCAGTGTTTTCATAATCTCCATGTCAGAGGTAATTCTTTGCGCTGTTTGAGACTTGAACTCTACAAAGTAGGCCAAGTATGCATAAACTGAAATAAATCAACACAGAAAATAAAACTAGATAATAAACCTTACTGTTTTAAAATGCAGAGCTACTGTGATTATTAAAAAAAAAAAAAAAAAAAGGTAAATCACTTAAGGGTTATATCCCTGACCTAGCTTTTGCAAGACTTTCTCTCTTATTCCAGTAAAGAATTGGCCACTAAAATTCTAAACCTGTAAATTGAAGAAGAATTTTTTTTTAATCATTGTGTACAGTTTTAACACAGGGCATTTAAGAAAGGAGCTATGCAGTTCACTAAATCCTCAAAATGACCATTCAATTGGCTTATTATAACAGACTGGAGGATATATGCTCTTCTCTGTATTTGGAGATGTACAAGAATCAGCCTCATCAGGACAAATGACAATTATGAAGGTATATATTCTACACTCCCTGTTTTAACCTGGGTGAAACTAACAGCCCATTAATATTAATACATCAAAGGCAAGCACTGTGCAGATTAATGGATATAGTTAATATGGAAAAACTGTGTCTGCCTTTTGACCTTAAAACAATACTTATCTTTAATGTACTTAGTAATTCAAATACTTTATATGGTCAGAATTTTGTATAAAACATTAGTTTAAATTCTTATTCATTCTTTATTAAAATCAATGAGATTCTATTAATCTTTGGAGAAGAAGATGTTTGAGACCAGGAGAGGGAAATGGTATGGACAGTTCAGATACTGAACTGAGAGATACCATGGAGATTCAAGAGAACATCAAGGAGGAAAAGTAAGAGTAAAAAGTGAGAGTGAGTTGACAGCTGTACTCTAATAAATGTGTCATGTTGCACAAAGAAACTTAAGTTTGTGGAGTCCACAGCTGAGAGCAGACCTTGATTTCAAAATTGTCTTGTGGACAAGGGGAGCAAAAATTTAGGGAATGACCAAACAAGAGAAAAGGGAAAATCTTTCTTTAAATTGATGAGATCAGTGAGAGGGTCCTTAGATGAGCATCATCCTTTGTCTGCCCTCTGCAGTGTGGTAGTTGGTCAGCCCATATTTTTCTCACAGTATCTATCTGGTTTCCATCAGAACCTGCTCGTTAGCTGGTCCTGCTTGTGGTGCTATTAGCACTAATTGGACCACACTTGATCAGATCCAGGTGTAGCATGATGACTGACCAGTCTTGTCTAGAAGAGAGTGTCCTCCATAGGAGTGAGAGTGGAACTAGGTGAGCTTTCAGGTCCTTTCCAACCCAAACCATTCATTAATTCTATGGTAGTTTCTTGAGACTTGTGCCTGCATATAATTCAATAATATTTAATGGGAATATATGTTACATTGGTCACACTGTCTAGTGGATTTTAACTTTATAAACTATAAAGTCTGGAGACCTTTATGCCACAAGGCAAGGCACAAAGATATAGAAGGAAAAGAGCAGCACACACCAAAGTAGAAGCTACAGGGTGCAGAACTGAGGGCAGAGGGACCCTTTGGCACGGCCCTGCTTACCAGCATTGCAAATCCGGGGCTATGTCGCATGTAAGAGATGTGCCACCTGCTGGATAGCACCCTGAATGACCTTGTTGCCTATAACATGACATCCTCACTGTGTTCTGCCTGTTTTCGTGATCCTTGCACAGACACAGAAATACTTCAGCAAGAAAGAAATTCCTCCATGGCTCCAAACAGCCAGCTGTGTGTGGTATATTTCAGAAAGTAAGCCTTGCTCAGTCTGCCCATCAATGGTAAGGTCTCATCTGGACAGTTTTTTACTCTAACATCATGGCATTAGGGTTTCAATAGCATACACTGTTGACTACTTGGATGCATTTAGCATATTCAGTATTTTCCTTAGTATTTCCCTTTTCTGAAGCTGATGCTGAGTTTACAGACTCACCTGGAGTCTAAAGGTTCCAGGGAGTAAGCTACCTTGATTCTGCCTACCTCTCTGCCGTGTTTGTCAGGACTCTGGGAAAAATGTGCCTTCATCTGCTGCTTAGACTTTAGAGGCTTGCAGCTGATCTGCAGAACAGGAAGTATTTAGATGTTTGTTTCATTTGAACCTTGGAAGGTTGTCAATTTTCTATTCATATGCTGCAGCACCATGTATGTCTGCGATTCACAGGTTTCAGAACAGGTGAGCATTCATATGCAATGTTGAAACTCCTTTCCCACTGTGATACTGGCAAGTTCATAACGGTTCTTAGGACTCTTTGAGAAATCAAGAGATTAAATACAATGTACCCTCTTCCTGACCATTCTCATCAAATTCCTACTTCCCTTTTTCTTGTTCTCCTTTTTCTTTTTAAATCAAATAAAACATTTTAAATTCAGGCATTACAGATTTAATTTACATGGAAATAGGTGGTATAGAGCAGGGACAGTCAGCTTTGTTCTCATGCATATGAAAGGACTGCTCCTCTGCCCCATCCTGAGCAGAAACCAAAGAAAAGATATCTGCCATGTCTGCCAGTTTGGTCGGTTGTTTCTTTTCAGTGTCCTTAAAAGTTTGTGCAAGTTGCTGAACTAGCTCTTTTGCCATTATTTCACCACTGATCTCCTCAGAGAAACTTGCAATGAATGTAGGAATACCTCTGCCTTGCAGGATTTATTATCTTCTTTTTCTTCTTCCAGGGACCCATAAGTATTAATGGGAATTAGTGTAGTATGATCCTGAGCCCCCACATGGGAGCTCTCCTCCAAATTCCATCTTTCTCTTGATGCACTATGATGCACTATGATGCACCTTCTGAGCTGTTACCATGCCTGAGAATACTGCTCTCTCCTCTGTCTTCCCACCTCCCCAACAGAGGTTATCATCATATCTTTAGCATCAATAATCCTAAATTGTCTACACAGCTTGGAATATTTAAATATAACGGCAGATTTTATGCTGGATGTCTACAGTGCATGACTGAGTGATGCAGCAGTGCCTGAGCTGTGTTGTTTTCCACAAACCCACATTGGTTTTGGTGACTTCCTATTTTTCTTACTGGCTGTGGTGTTACTTGTAGTCTAAAATGCGATTTCAGTGTGCTTCCTGCTAACCCACACACTTTACACCTATGGCTTATATCTCTCCACTTTTTCTGCTTAAAATGGTTACTGACTCTTTCTTCCTTTCCAGGACAACTCAGCTTGCTTTAGGATTTGGATCAGATTTTTTGTTTGTTTATTTGTTTGTGTTTTTTTGATTTTTTTCTTGTTTTGTTTGGGGGATTTATTGTTTGTTTGTTTGTTTGTGTTTGAGTTTGTTTTGTTTTCCCTGTGTTTGATTAATTTTCTTACTGATGTCTTCATGAAACAAACTTGGGAAAGGACCCTTTCAAAAATTTTGCCTTTCAATGTTTTTCCAATTACAACTTCAGGCCAGTGTTCATGGTATGTCTTGAAATTCTCATCTCAGCTTGTTAGTAAAACCCCAACACCTTCATCTACAGTCCAGTCTGTTAGCTCTAATACAGAATTCTCCCTGTTCTCATCCAAGTTTCCCAATGAGGTCTGATAAAGGTTTCATTTTTTCTGTTCCCCTAAATGTAAATTTAGGTCAGTTGTAAATATAAATTATGTTCTTTTTTTCCTTTCTCCTGTTTGCATGTGCTTTGTTTATTTTAGAAATCCCATTTTCCCTGTTAACTTAATCTGGCATGATGGTTTTGTTTCTATGTACAGCCTTCTTTTATGCACAATTTTACTGCCTGCTTTACTAAAAGTCTTGTGTAAATGATTAACTTTTGCCACATTACATACATCTGCCAGTAAGTAGCAACACCAGATAACTCCATTACATCTAATTTGCCCTTCTTCTTTGGTGAGATTTTGCGAGGGAACTATTTCCAGAGAGATTGCAATCATAGTTAGCAACCTAAGTATGCCGGAGGTGACTTCCCTCTTACGGATGCTGCTGGAAGCTCTTCTTCCCTGTGGCAGGTGTTCCCTCCTAGTGCTGACTTTTGCCACTCCCTCAGTCATTTCTTCTGCATTTCCATCATAGGACCATCAAATGGTTTGGGTTGGAAAGGACCTTAAAGCCCATTTTGTTCTAGTTTCTGCCATGGACAGGGCCACCTTCCACTATCCCAGGTTGCTCCAAGCCCCATCCAATGTGGCCTCGGACGCTTCCAGGACTGGGGCAGCCACAGCTGCTCTGGGCAACCTGTGCCAGGGCCTCATACTGTCTGAGTAAAGAATTTCTTCCTAGCATCTAACCTTCTGCTCCACTAAGGGAGCTTTACAGAAGAAGGAAATTGTGATGTAGATCACACTCACCATTTAAGCTCTTGATAGTCCACCTCCCATTCATGATCATGCTGATTCATTCAACTGGACAGATGCAGATGTCAGCAGAAGGTCATGTGTGGGCAGGAACTGCCTGCAAGGATAATTCATGATTAGGGGTCTGTAGATGACCTTGCAGACTGCCTTTTACAGCAGGGTTTGGGGTTTTTTTAATAAATAAATCACCCAATGCCTGGTGCCATAAACTAATACAAAACATGACATATTAAAAGGACAAGCATGCTAGGATTAAGTGGGGATAATGTTGACATGCATTATTTCTTATGTGTTTTCACTCACAGATTTGAGATAGTGTTTACCCTGCTAGAAGAAATATCAAATTTCAAGAACAGACATAGTATCATTTTCATGTTTTTATCAGAATTAAATTTCATTTAGTTTTTTACTTCCCTCAACAAGAAATAAATATTTACCCATATGGCAAAAACGAAGTCCAAACCTCAAACCAGAACAACAACAACAATATTCAGACAAAACCCATCACACCCACAAAACCCAAACCAACTAACAAACAAACAAGCAAACAAAAAAACCCCAAGCAAAAACAACAAGCAAACAAACAAACAAACAACCCCAACCAAACAAAAGAGAAACCGAAAAAACCCACCCAACTAACCAACCAAACTAAAAAGCCAAACGCATAAAACAACTATAAAAAATCCCCTACTGACAGCTGAAGACAATTGGATGTTTTTTAGGTGTTGAACATAGCAAACTGAGCAAAGAAAATTAAAGACATTGAAATTACGGGTAATAACTTAAGCTGTGGGTCTCATTACTCTTTAAAATGAACAGGAAATGTGATTATAATGGATATATTCTCACTTCAATGAGCCAGGTAACAATATTGAACTAAGACTGCCTAATGCAAGCAGTCCTTAGATCATACAAACATGATATATTTTTGAAATAATTTTGTCTTCTGAAAAGCTCTGATTTGCTGAAATAGACAGACTGGCACAGAATCTTAGCAAGTGCATGATGTTAGGTGCACAGGAAATTTTTTGAAAGGTATTATCTATAAAGTGAGGGAAAACTGGACAGACAATGAGTGCTGAGTATTTCCTCTCTGCAAGAACACAGTTCCTGAGATTTTTTGTAATATTTGAGGTACTTTAGTGCAAGAAAAGTATTTTTGGGATAAGGACCTCTACAAAAACCTCCAAGAGTCCCCCAGAGTTGTGCACAGACATCTGGAAGTGAGATGCTCTGTAGTACATCTTGTTTGTTGATAGCCAATCTGATCTAGCACACAGACAATGCAGTCAAGGGAATCTGGAGAATCACCCAGCTCTCCTTAGAGCAGAAATCTGGGTTTATCTTCCTGAAGAGCTACTTGTACCCTACTGATCTGAATTTACATATTTTAATCTGTAGCTCAGATTGGTCTACTGTGGGAGTATCTCAGAACAGTGTTGTCTGTCAGAGATATGTGACAGCAGATCAGTGGGCACACTAAATGATACAGCACCTGAATGAAGAGGAATTTCAGAGATTATGACAAATAAATCAAAAAGCTTAAACTAATATTCATTAGAAAACTCCCCAGTGGCTGCTAAAACCAAACATTACAAAAGCACCCATTGTTTCTTAACAGAGTTCACAAATACCAGCAAATGAGAAAAAAAAAAAAAAAAGAAAGATTTAACATAAAGAACATAAAGAATAGATCCTAAATGAATCCATATTCCTTTTTGTCTGCTACCAGCATCCGTACCGCTCTGTCATAACTGTGAAATTTAAGAAGAACTGTCCACTTACGTGTGCTTTCACAGAAACTCTTCAATAACTTCTGGGTTCTCTTGCACCGCTGGACTGAAGACTACATTTAAAGTGGCATACATTGGCAAAACACAGCAATGGTTTTAACACAAGTGTTCCAGCTGAACGTAAAAACCAGAGCCAGAAAGTCCCCCGCGTAGGGACGTAAATGCATTCACACATTTCTCAGATATGACTCTCAACACAAACACGAAGGATTTCTCTTAAGTTTTATGAAAAAGGAGATGCAGAGTCATATAGATCATATTCACAGGATTTAGTGCCAAGTTCACAGACTCTTTGATGCATTCTGGTGATCACCCAATGCCTATCACCATGTTTACATGCCAGGTTAGGTTTTCAGACGAATTCTAGGCCTATGTTATGGAGACCACCTTTATAAATAATTCCTTTAGGGGCTTTTTTATCATAATGGATCCTGGAGAATAATGAGAATCAGTGCCACATAACTGCCGCAGGTTTGAGAAAAAAATTGTGCTTAAATAAGGCCAAGAAATATGACCATTAAACTAATTTCAGTGGCTGTGCTGCTGGTTTCTAAAAACTTGTGCATGCAGGCCAAATTAATTGTATTTTTATGTCATTCAACAGAGATCATCTGAAAAGATTATCTTGATATCATACAGTGAAATACCTTTCTCAAAACTATGAGAATATTTAAGCTCTATCACTTTTAGGAATTTTAGACAGAAACACTGTTCCTAAGAGGAAGGCGATGGATCACAACACTCATCCCTCTCCATTTCTCACCCAGAGCTTGGAACTTTTCCTGAGTGATATGCCATATTATTCCACATTTGCCATGAGGAACGGTGAGTTTAAAGTAAAGGCAGACAGATAATGAACACAGATGGCAAACAATTTGTTTTCTGTTGAAACTTGTTTGCAATTTAAGAGAAAAAGGCTTTGGATTCTTCAAACCCTTCTCCCCAGTTTCCATATCATTGTTCCAATGTACTTTAATGTATAAATTGTTATTACTTTTAAGCAATTGTAATTTTAAAATATTGCCTCAATTTTCAGTTATCTTCGTAACTTTATCAATTTTAAACTTTTACAACCTCTTATCTAGGTTTTCATCATATTGAGGCAGCTACATTTTTAAAGACCTACTCTGCAGGCACTGAAGTGGTCCTTCATCTGCTTTTGCTTTTACCCATCAGCTGAAGAGGCTAAGGATTATTTTATAGCTTTTCCTGATTTCTGGTTAGCAACGTTATCAGCCAGATACATCTGAGTACTTATAGATGTGGCTGGTTATTTGCTTTAGGGAATCTCATTTGATTAATGTGACTTTCTTGTGCTTAAAAATATGTGTATTTTATAATCTGCAAACAAGAAATCCTGGATGGCCATCTGCATTTGGTTTTCATCATCATTATCATCCTCTATATTTCCCATGATGTAGTCACTGTCTGGGACTTTCTGGAGCTTTTATGAAGGGGCACAGAAAGTCCACACTTTGTGTGAATGGATGGCAAATCCTCAGGCATGAAACCTCTTCTGTATTTCAGCCAATCTGGAATGAAATACTTTTATACGGGGCTGATTGCTGAATACACACTGGTGACTAAATGGAATTTTTAAATAAGGCAGAGAAGGTAAAGGTAAACAGAGCTTTTAATTGCACATTTCCACATAGTCTTGCAAAAGGTTATTTCATGCATCAATAAAGGCATGTGGAAAACAGCATTTAGTTCTGGCAGAGGTTTTGCGTCACATACCTGCCGGCACAGGGATCACAACATCTGCTCTGGAGCAGCATGGCACTGTGAACTCAGGGCTCCATCAGCAAGCAGAAACAAAAAGTTTGCAGAATCTCCTGCACCTTAGGGCTCAAGGTCTATTTTTGCTCCCAGGCATGGAGTTAGAAGAATACAATCAGTCCCAGTGGCAGTAAATGACTTTTCCATAAGTATTGTTTTCATTGCACCCCACTGACTTGAATAATAATTAAGGAAAAAATCCCAAAACCTCAAAACATGCAGTTTCTTCTAGCCCAGCCCCATAAAAACATCACAAGTTAACAAAGACAACAAAAAAAGGGCAGGAATTACTTTTTTATATTGGGAGTTAGGGAAATGTTAATAATGTGGGTTTTGTTTTGTTGTTTTGTTGGGTTTTTTAATTTATAGATCAGGGAAAAGAAGAAAATGCACAAATAAACACAGCTAAATCTGGCAAAGGTTATTAAAAATTTATACCCTGTGACAAGGCTTTTAATACTGTAGTCATCTGTGCTTGTCAGCCTAAGAATTTAGGTAGACTTCAGCACTTTTAAGAAATAGGGCTATTTTTATGTGCTTTTGAAAACATAACAACTCCCCTTCTCCCACCCCTCTCCCCCCACGTCCCCTCAGTTCCCAATTAACAAGAACCAAAAACCACCAAATGCAAACATGATTAATTCAGGACTAATATTACTGAAATAACTAATGTAGTCTTCAGATCAGATACACATCAAGAGCATTATGATAATAAAGACTTATAGGCTCTGGAAAGGTTGAAGATATTTTCTTAAGATAATTTGCATAAATATTCCATTATCTCTGATATTCATTAATTCACTTAATGACAATATTGAGATGTGGAGACTCTGACGAAAAAACTGATTAATAGTTATACATGCAGGCTCTTTTGACATTGTGGGACATATCTTCTAATAAAATCCAACACTGCTACAGAAGATGTATGAAGTAATTTTTCTAGTGTGTTTGGGTTAGATTCTGTAGTGTTTATCTATGTGCTTGCATGAATTTTCAAAAATAGAAAAGTATGAAATAAATGGATTGTTTGGGTTTCCAGAAGTCAATCCTACTAAAACCCTAGAAGAAAGAGCATGTTTTAGGTATTGGGTTTAAGCATTCTTTAACATTTAACCCTTTTCTGCAAGTCCTCCCTTTCCGGTGTCAAAGTAGCTCAGTATATAATTAACACTGTGAGCCACGCAGTGAGTCCTAATTGCAATTATATTTATAAAAGGGAAGAGAACAGGCAGGTGAGTCCCTTGCTTTCCAGCAGATGCACAAAACCTTTGTTTCTGGGCAGTAGCTTCACTGTGATCCTTCTCCTCTCAGCTCTTCTGTTTCTCTGCACCCCAACAGAGCACAATATTCAACACTTTATTTGTCTCAGCTCCTGTTTACTGTAGAACATGAAAGCTTCCTTTTTATCTCAGCTTGTTGCTCTTTTTAATACATGCCTGGCTCTTGGAGCTGTCTCATTTAATTTTGCATTTTGTGAAGCATTCCCAGCAACACAATCTCAGTGTAGGTTTTTGATTTGAGTGGGGTTGGCTCTTTGGATTTGCGGTGCACCTAATGGTGCCTCAAAAAGTCAACAGCAAGCCACTAAAGTGCTGCTGGTTTAGACCTAAATGCATAGGGAGATGTCAGGAACTTATATGCCTCCACAGGGGTTTGACATTAAAGTCCCCTAGGAACACACAGCAGCTGCAACCAGCTGGATATTCACAAGGCCATTTGCTTGTCCCTGGCAGCACTGAGCAGATAAACCCTGGATGCTACTCAAGCCCCATCAGGCAGGAGCCACTGAACTGTGAATTCCTGACTCCTGCAGAAGCCTGGTGCCACCAACATAACCAGAGCATACCCACACCATGCACTGGAGGAGGTGGGATCCTCCTTTTTTCCCCTTTGTTTACAATGCACCCCAAAGCCCAAGTTTCCACACAGTGTAAGACCGAGAGACAAATCTGACTCACGGCCTGGGGAATCTGAGCCAGTGTTTTCTGCTCTTCTGTAGAGAGTGGGCTGAGAAGAACAGTGTTTTGCTCAATTTGTAGCTGAAATTTGAATGAAAGTTAGACAATTTTAAATGTCTAGATGAGTGAATGTTGCTTCATCAGTTTAAAAATTTACATGTCTGCTGTCTTCACACAAGTCCTTTACAGTGAAGGTGGTGAAACATTGGCAGAAGTTGCCCATGAGAAACTGTGGCTGGCCCATCCCTGGAATCATTCAGGGTTTGTTTGGATGGGACTCTGAGCAATGTAATCCAGCAGCTGCCTCTGCTTATGGCAGGAAGTTGGAGTGGATGAGTCCAAAGGTACAGCCAAAACTATTCTGTTAATTTTATGGTCTGTATATCTTCTTCTCTTTCTACAAACAGCAGAACATGCTTCTTCTACTTTTTGATCAAAGAGGGCGAAGCTGTCTCCAGTTCTCTTCCCACTATCTCAGAAAACACAGATGATGCAGCAGTGTTGTGTTCATATTTCCCAATGCCTCCTCAGCACTCACTGTGAACAATTAAGAATAAACATTTTAACTATCACCTGAAAACCAGTAGCCTGCAACCCCCTGCTGTGATTTTATGTTGTTACTAGTTTTGCCTTTTGTCAAACTTATCTGCCCTTCTACAAGTCAGTTATTGATGATGCCTCCTTTGGTTGTCTGGGTATGTTAGTAGACATAGTAAATAAATAGATAAATAATTAGTTAAAAGTGGAAATATATTAAAATCAAGATGGAAAGGTTAAAAAATTGACAAATCTAAATGAAAATAGTAAAAACTCATCAGAAGTGAGTACTGTAAATCTAGATTAGGAACACATATTAGAAAATTAACAAAATTTAAAACCACAAAAGTTGCAAGATTGATACCCCACAGTGGCTGTTGGACTCCTCTTGAGCCTTGTTGCATTTTTCCTATATAAAAAGCACAGAGTTTTATCTTTTTTGTTCACCATTTGTAGGATGGATGATCCTTTTTCGCTGGAAGCTTGCTCCACCTTTTCATTATCCTAACAGAGGTTTGTTTTCCTATGCCACACAGTACTGTGGCCCTGTTGCACAAGGTTCAATTTGGCTTCCCTGAAAAGAAAACCTATTACCATGTTCCAGGGTGGGACTGAGTGTGGCTTAACAAGCATCAAGTGCAGATGTTAAAATTTATACTGGAAATGTATTTCCATTGTGTACTGAGCCACAAATCTCTATTCACACTCAGGGGACAAGGTGTCAGAGGTGAGCACTAGAGGAACTATATCTTATTGAATTTTTTTTTTGTCTTCCATCAGACTAACAAACAAAGTTTGAGAACAGAGCATAAGAGAAGACAGGAAAGCTTTTTGGTCATTAGAAGCCTGCAAATTTATGCAGCTTTCTTTGAGCACCATATATTGAGGCTCAGTAAGGTTTACAGGGACTTAGATACTGAAGTCATGATTGTGGAATGAAGCAGACAGCAAAAACCACTGCGACTTAGGAGGGAGAATATGTTCCTGCAGCTGCTGCTGATCCAAGAATCTATCCAGGCACATAGTACATAAATTTTGATTGCTGAACGTCTAGAGAAAAAAGCAGCAATACATCCATGGCATATGTTAACTGCTCTTACAATATACAAGTAATATAATTTTTTCTGCCCTGAAAGCACGTTTTCATCTAACAGGGAATAAATACTAATAGTACAGTGCCTGTTAGAAAGAGCAGCTTCAATCCCCTAAATTAATTTAATTCTCTTGGGATTTACAGAACATTAGAGGATTTTATTGCTATTGATTTCTTTTTCAACCTGACTTAGAACAGGACTTATATTTTGAGATATGATTGTGCTGATGTGACCCTGTTAAGTACCTCCTTTTGTAGGGACATTCAGATAGACAAGCTGAGAGTGTTGGGGTTGTTCAGCCTGGAGAAGAGGAGGTTCCAGGGAGACCTTAGACCACATTCCAGTGCCTAAAGGGGCTGCAAGAGAGCTGGAGAAGGACTTTGGACAAGGACCTGGAGTGACTGGACAAGGGAGGAAGGTTCCACATTCCAAAGGACAGGATTAGATGGCACAGTGGGAAGAAATTCTTGTCTGGCACAGGTTGCCCAGAGAAGCTCTGGCTGGCTGCCCTATCCCTGGAAGTGTCCAAGGCCAGTTTGGACAAGGTTTGGAGCAACCTGGGCTTATTGGAGAAGGTGTCCCTGCTGATGGCAGGGGGTTGGTATGCCATGATTATTAAGTTCTCTTCCAACCCAAACCATTCAAAGAATCTGATAGCTGTTGCTGCCTGCATTGTGCAATCTCAACAGATTGGTTCTAGTCAGGAAGTGGTGTATCTCAGCATGGGCAGGTTAAGCCAACCAATAACTCAAAAGAGAGTTCAGGTGAGAGCTCAACTGCACTCCTTTCTCAGGGTGGAAAGGCAGTGTTGTTTACAACTCAGGAATTGCCTATGGGATGAGCCCTAATGCAGTCAAAGTCCTTAAAAATTTTCTTCTACCTTCTATTTCCAGTAACTCATTCTAAAATAGAGGTTTTGACTAGGATGAATCTTTGCTTTGGTCACATTAAAGACACAAGTGATTCTTTGACACATAAGAGGGAGATCAATCATTCACTAAGCTGCATCCAAAATATATATGAATTCAGGAAATAACAAAAATATTGGTTTTGTTCCAGAGGGAAGAAAACAAATTTTCTAGCTCTGTCTCTTCCTCCCACTCACCAATAGATGGTGGCAAAACTCCTTTCTTATCATTGTCAAGGACTTGGGATTCTATCAAGGAGATGTACCATGCTTCTTCCAGCACTTTCACCCTCAATGCTGTTTCCTGAATATTGTTAAATCTTTTCCTCCCTAATACTAGTCTCACTTTTTTTTTCAGTTTTTCTTAACAAAAAACTGTAGGAAGTTTCAACTTCATTTTAATCTTCTTTGCATGTAGTCTCTACCTTCGTCTCTTTCTCAAGCAAAACAGGGAAAAGGAAGTTGTGATTAATCCCTTTAGAGTTCCCTACCTCTGAAACCTGTGGGGGATTAATCATTTTAACAACTGATGTAGATATGTGGTAGATGGTTTCTGTCTTTAAAGCAAATTTAAAAGACAAACTGCAGCTCAGGCAAACAACACAGCCATGTTTCAGGGATCAGGAACACTAATTCCTTGAGCGAAATACATCAGAAGTCAGGATGGATTATCTGAGTATCTGAGGGCCTCTTAAAAAGATTCTTGGATAATAGCGGTACTCTTTTAAAAGGAAATATTTTTGAATATGTGGCTTGAGCAGAAGTACATGTAAGAGTTTATCAAGATGACATAGCTCTTTCTTTTCTGCTGGAAGTTTTTTCATTACAGTGTGGGAGAGGCCATTAAAGGATGGTACTGGCATTGATAAGCACCGTCTTATATTGTGCTTCAGCTGTATCGAGATGCTGTAATTGTAACATGTGAAAGCTTATTGTGGAAATATTTTATATTAAAATACTGGCCTGTTTTCTAAAACAACCATAAACCAACAGATCTTCAGAAAGTAAAGTTGTTCTACAGAGTGCATGAGAAATTGCTTTTCCCTCAAACTGACTCCTTTGTCTAGAGCAAAAGATTCATGAGTCACTATGCAAAGTTTTGCAGCCATCTCTTTGGAATATACCAATTTTCATGTTTTCGCTAGATCTATTGTAATCTATTCCCTTTGTCTTTAATCTCATTTTAATTTCACTGAGCCAAACAGTGGAAAATAGCAGAAATTACTTTTCACTGTAGCCATGCAACAGTTGCTCAGTAAATTGTATTTGAAAAGAAATATTTTAATTTTTTCTGTAATCTCAGTGTGTGAGCAGATCTCTCCTACATTTTGTCAAACCAAGAAAGCAGAGACCTGAAGACACATGAATAAATGTTTGAGCAGTTGTAGTCAAACACAGCAACTAGAACAGAATGAATGGCAGAAACAACTATAATGTCTTGATAAATGTATTACACTGAAATAGTGACATTCTAAATGTCATAGAGCCCTCATTCCACCTCCTGCCATGTGCAGGGACAATTTCCACCATCCCAGGTTGCTCCAAGCTCTGTCCAAACTGGTCTTGGACACTCCCAGGATCCAGGGGCAGCCACGGCTTCTCTGGGCAACCTGTGCCAGGACCTTATCACCCTCATAGGAAATAATGTCTTCCTAATCTAAATCTCTCATCTTTCAGTTTAAAAACATCTCCTATTGTGCTATCACTGCCTGTGTATAAAGTCACTTACCCTGTTTTTTATAAGTCCTCTCTAAGTACCGGAGGCTGCTATAAATTTTCCCCAGAGCCTTCTCTTCTCCAAGTGAACACCTCTGGATTTCCCAGCCTGTCTCCATAGCAGAGGAACTCCAACCCTCTGAGCATCTTTGTGGCCTCCCCTGTGTCCACTCTAAAAGTTCCACATCTTTCTTGTGCTGAGCACTCCTGGTCTAAAAGCTACCCGTGGTCAACTGCATGGATGAGAGGCAAGTAGAGAGGCTGAGATAACTCATTACTTCACTAAAACTTTAAATAAAACTCTCCCACCACAGCCTCATTGATAAGCTGAAGAAGTACATGCTGGCCAGGCTCTGTGATGAGCTGAAAATTGTCCAGACTTCTGGTCTCAGAGTGCTGATCAATGACTCCATGACTGTTTGGCAGCTGGTAACAAGTGGAGCATGACAGGCATCAATACTTGGGCCAATACTGTTCAATACCATCATCAGTTGCCTTGATGCTGAGGATGTGATTTCTCAGCAAAATTCTGAATGATTCAAAGGGAGAGGGAGATGGCTAATCAACAGCAGGCCTTCATTTCAATGAGACCTTGCTGAAATTAAAGATTGGATCATTAAAGAATCCTGGAAGTTCAGCAAGAAAAATTGCAAAGAGCTGTTTCAGGACAGAACAGACCTGCCTATGAGCTGGCATGGGCTAGAAACAAACTGGGAGCACTGCTGAAAAGCACCTGAAGTAATAGTGGGTGACAGCACACATACAAGCCAACAGCACAATTTTGTTGTGAATAAGGCAAACCACACACCAGGCTGCACTAGGAAAAACACAGCCATCAGATCAAGGGGAGTTATGACCCCATTTTGCTTAGTGCTGGTGAGAAGATGACTTCTCAGCATGTCATAAAAATAAAATATAAGTATGGCTAAATTAGGAAGTGGGCACCTCACAAAAATCTTGTTTGAGCTTTTGGCCACTGTGTTTTCAAGTAATCTGCACTCTTGTCCCCTTAATAACATTTTCGGGATGAGTGAGTGGGTGTCTGGCTTGTCTCAGTGTCTTGCTACTGCAAGTTTATGCAGGGGAAAAAGGTCAATGTATTCAACTCTGAATCACAGCAGTGGAAAGGCAAAAAAAAAAAAAAAAAAGGGATTTTCTTGCACTGCTGGATTTACATATGTCCTTTGGGAGCAGACATCCAGTGCCAGCTGTAGAACTGTCTGCTGTAACCAGCTAGCTCTAGCTCTGCCTGCTAATACAGAGCTTGCTCAGAGGAGAAGGTCAAAGCAACTTGTATTAATTACGACTTATATTAATTGCGCATTTGATGTTGTACAGTAGCCATCCAAAAGCACCTGTCCATAGCAAAGGCTACAGTTTGTAAAAATGAAACAGTATTCCAGGCAAAGGCAATTATAATAAATACCACTTAAATTAATGAGATATAATGTCAGCATTGCTACTACTTTTGGTTTGTTTAGCCTTCTAAGCGCAATTTATCTGAGAATCTCAAAGAGATTAAAGTCATTAATCACTTAGACTTCACAGAAGCTCTTATAATTTTCTTTTGTTTAAAATTGAAATTTACTGAGGGTTAAATTAGAGGCAGAACTAGGAAGATCATGTATAATCCTTACTTCAGTACTTCCCATGGATCAAAAGTAGATGCTCTTGCACCCAGGGCTGGTACCCATTCTCATTTACATAGTTCTAGCTATATTTTGGCCACCATGGAGCAACTGAGAAGATCCAGTGGAACAAATGCAGTTAGCAACAGTTTCCCACAAATACATAAAATCAGATCACTGAAAAAAAAAAAAAGACCCAAACCAACCAAATAAAAAAACAGAAATGGAAATGAGACATTTAAGTCTCATTTAATTCATGCTGGTTTTATAATTAATATGAAACTTAAATTAAAAACAAACAAAGACTTTTCTTTGGGGCTGGTTCTATTCTGTTTTTGTTAAGAAATTATTTTTCCTAAACCCTGATGAAGGAAAAAAATATATTAAAGATTGCATATTAATGCTAGTCACTAAGCTAGGCTAAAACATTACCTATAACATGATTATATTTAATTGTTCCCCTTCTGTATAAATGAAGTAAAACTAACTTTGCAATCATGTTGTATAGTTATTTTTGGAATACAGAAAGCTTTACATATGTAAATAGAATGATTTACATATAAAATTAAAGGTGTAATTTTCATTGTAAATAAAAAAAATATTTTCAAACAAGCTGAAAAAACACCACACAGAATGACAGAAAGCTTCATGAAATAATATTGATTTTATAAAAACTCATTTATTCAATTTCCAAAATGGAGTATAATATGACCTCTGATATATCACAGGGCCCAGGATTTCTGGGCAACAAACATAGGAATCTGTAACTGGTTTTTGGCTGGGACCATTTAATGGGGAGATAATAACCTTCAGATTTTTGTGCTGTCTGGTAAATCTTTATGCTTTAACTTTAGCTTGAAATTATTCTGCCTCTTCCTCACAGTGGAATTGTCTGGGATATTTTCAGCAAGACAGTTTAAGGTGTAAGTTCTGTCAATAAAGAAGTAGGTCAGAAGGGCTGATGAAACAAGTCCTGAAGTTCTGTCTTCCTTTTTTTTTTTCCAATACAGTGTAATTTTAAAATCCCTTGGGCTTTTAATAGGAATACAATATTTCAATAACTTCTTACTTAGGAATATGTTCTGACATCCATGTTTTGCTACAAAATATGGTCACTGTGATAACTCTTGCTCTGTGTGCCTGACATATACTCAACATCTGCTTCCAGCTATGAGATTTTGTCATTTTTTTTGTCCTAGGGAAACACCACCCTAGAAAAACAGAGCTCAAATTTTCTTCACATAAAGGAATTTACACTAGTAGGAACCATCTCCTCTTTAGTGATTGAAAAGCCTAGTATTTATTTCAAAGGCATCATTTTGTCTTCTATTGCAGTGAGCAGAGTAGCAAGAGACTCAAAGGAGTGATTTTTCTTACCTCTTTCATGTCTCTAGCAGTATGAGCCTGGACAAGCTCTTTAGGAAAACCACAAAAGTGTAGAGGGATCTAGCTGCCTGAACTGAGCCAGATGTTAATTCAACTTTGAGTATTTCCTGAAAGAAGATAGTAGAAATCTCCTCATCTCTTAAAAGATCATATTGCAGGGTTTTCCTTCATTTGCCCTCAAGATTTTTCCTTTGAATATCTGTTTAATTGAATTTAAGTTTCAAGGAAAAACCAGTGGCAAGGAAAAAGCCCAATGTCTGTACCTGTAGGATCACTGCATCATACAGTAAATGCTAGCTGGTTATTTTGCCCACTTACTTTAGTTCTCCATCTGAATTCAGGCAGTACATACTGCTCCATCTGAATTCAGGCAGTACATACTGCTGGAAATTAATAAACTAATGGCAGGCTACCAATTAAAATCTGATAAATGTTGTTTGCTCTGTTCAGTGCATCACACGGTCATTTTATCTGAAATTATTGACAAGTTACCAAGGCCTTGACAAGATATGTTTTTTTATTCATCTAACATGCTGTAGTGATTGCCACATTCAGATTAAGCATGGGATGTTCTCCTATCCTGCAAAAATGTCTTTCTGCAAACATTAAGACTAATAATTTTTAAAAGTGAGACTACCAGAAAAATTTGGCAAACATCAGATTCCCTCATTACAACCAATTAACTTAAAAATGTGATGCAAGCAAAGCATCTTTTCGCCCCATCAACAATGAAATATGTCTACTGGTTGCTGACTGTGAAAGAACTGGATTTTTTCCCTGTTTTCTTCATTCATTTATTTAAATGGGATACAAGAGGGAAGTTCATCCTCGGTCATTGCACAGTCAGTAGAATGGTCAAAGTGATATTACAGTTTTACACCAAGATTACTAGAATAATTTCTGAACCCTTTCTCCTCTCCTGCATCCTCATGGCTCACTAGTAAACTGTCATTCCAAGTGTGAAGGGCACCTGAAGAGAATAAGACAAACAAAAATTTCTAGACTCAATGAATGGGTTAACTTTCATGGTTTTGTTTAATCTGTCATTTTCTCTCCATCATTCTGATCCCACAGAAAGATGCAACTGCAGGCCAAGGAGCAGACTCCATCAATGAAATCAAATTCCAGACAGAGAAATACTGTAATGCACTTAAGCATATTCTGCACAAAGATGAGCTGAGGAGATGAGCAGGAAGCGTGAGTAACATGACATAAATTTATAATGAAAGCCTGCACATCTACAATGCTGAAAGCTTTCACTGAGTATGACACGAATTCTAGGCCAATGGATTACATCATTTCTCTGTACTGTGTTTTAGTAAGGCTTGATAAGTTTTCATTAAATGGAAGAAAATTACTGCATCATGTTACATACTGGCAGTTACTGATGTAACAGAGCAGCCTGAAACACATTCAAAATGTTAAGTCGAATCATACACAGGCAGCTTTTGTAATGAGGAACTTAAAGTGTGATTTGGGATGTTTGAAATCCTAATTTTTAGTATAAGAAGAGACTACAGTCACTCTTGGTTTATATGATTTCTTCGGTTATGAACAACATTAGGAGTCATGTTAAGACAGTAATTGACTTAATTCTATGCTAGTTTGCAGCAGCTATATATTATCGAGACCCAAAGGGTGCATTTTTTTTTCCTCTGTCTTGTTATCTAAAGCTGGCTGGTTTGTCTTGCATTTCATTTGAGACTAGTGGAGCAGTACTGTTCCTCTGTTCATTATTTGAGACAGGACACTGCTACTTTTGCACTGGCTCTGCATGTCTCAGAACTAAAATATTAGGGTTTATTCTGTGCTTGCAACAGGGCTTAGTGCTGGGAGTGTGTGTCTTTGCATCAGGCATTTGACTTCAATATAGAATCCCATCTGTCTCAGTGGTCTGTGTGTCAGTCATGCTGATATTTCCACCTTATGTCATTTTCTTTGAAGTATCAGTGAATAAGAAATGGAGTACACATGAGTAATGGAAAAGGATGTGGGAAGCACAATGAATTTTATTGCCGCTGTTTTGGAATTAACTCAAAACATTTACAGAGCTGCAGATAAGCCTGAAGAGTCAGATAAAGCTAGAAACAAACATAGAGAGCAAGATTCAATTAGCAGTAATTTGAAGTAGAAACTAATCTTCAGTTGTTACCATTAAACAAGTCTGGAATGAATAGCAAGAATCCATTTAGCTTTTCTGAATTATTACCTGCAAAGTCAATAGATGTTTATTATCCTAGGGAGAACAGGCTTGTTATCAGTTCCCTTTCTTAACTCCTAATGGAGCCAGCTGTTTATTTTGGATAATGGTGCACTTCACAGCACATCCCAAACTTCACGCTGAGATGCAGTTACACACATCACATGTTCCCTTGCTCAGCCAAGAGCTCAGTTTGTTTAGATGTGCTGGATGATTTCACACACAGCCTCAGAAATCAGAAGCCAGTAGGTGATAAATCAGTTTTTTCTCAAACTTTATGATTGTCAAAGTAACAGGTTGTGAAGAAATTTTTGTGCTGTATTTTTTTTCCCCTTGGAGAACAAAAGGGTACCCAATTTGAGTGAAGAAAGGGTGTGCTGAACATAGAGATAAGATTTTCAGAGGGGAATTTTCTAATTAGTTGTCATACATCCACTTTTATTATCATACATCCGAATTACAAGGGATGTGCAAGATCACTTACCAGGTTTTCCTCTAGCTGACTTTTTTATGTGATACCCCAGGAACTCCAGAGACCTCTTAAAAAATAGGGCAAATTTTTGACACTTAATCTAAAGACAGACAGTCACAGCTCCCTTATTCCCAGAGGGGAACCTGAAATCCTCTGTGAATGGTCCCTATGGGGTCTGCGGTGCATATCTGATGTCTCAGCAGTACCCACATATTTCTGGACCAGCTCGCACTCCACAGCTTCAGGATGCTCCCCCAGCAAACAGGGACAAGTGGAAATCAACTGAATCTGAGATGATTTTCTTATCCAACAACAGATGAAAACAGCTCATTTCGTAAACAAAGTTTCCAAAGTTAAAACAGGCATGCACGTTATTGCTCTTATATCACTGAGACGGTTCTTGAAAGGTGAAGGAAAATTATGTTTTCCCAATATTTTGGGGGATTTTGTTTTTGGTTTTTTTTGTTTGTTTGTTTTTGTTTTGGTTTTGTGTTTTTGTTTTTTGCCTTTTTTTTTTTTTTTTTGTGAGATAAAATAATCAGAATGCATGTTATCGTTATAGTTTCAAGTTTTTCTCTCTTCTCCACAGACAATTTGCTAATCTCAGGGAAAATGTTAGTTAGAAGACTCTTTTTTAATAAGTCTTACTTTGGAAACTGCCAGTGCACAACTGGAGAGACCAGAGATAAATTCATCTTTAGGCGCTCATGGCAGGAAAAGTAATCTTGTGGTCAGATTTCTCTCCTAAATCTCTTCATGTATTTTACATTAATCAGCAGCAGAATCAGTAATGTAAATGGGAGCCAGTGATATTAAGAAATTCCGTACTGGAAGTTCTGGACTGGCTCAAGTCTTACCTAAATTAAAACAAGCCTCAGGAAGAGCTTGAAAGCCTTCTCTTTTTTTGATCCCAGCTGATCATATAGAATTTTTAATTCCGCGCTCTTAAGTAAATAGAATTGTTTATACAGATTAGTTGGTTAGGTCATATTGTTAAGTATATTTCTGAAAAATAGAGTAAGGCAGCAAGATAATTACTGGAGTTAAAGTGAAATAGAAAAATACACAAACAAATTTGGGTTATAAAACTGACATATCTATATAATTTAATTAAATTAAAATGTTATCATTATAAGATTTTATTTATTAAATAACATATTCAAACCAAAATAATATGTATTCCAGCAACTGAAAATGTTCTGAAATATCAGATATTACAAATTCTAAACAGGGTAAAGGAAGTTGTCTAAAACACCATAATTTTTTTGCAATCACTTCTAACCAAGGGTAAAAATAGGAACACATTAAAGCATTGAAATGCATTTAATAGTATAAATTCACTTCCTTGAAATTTTCCAAAGGAATCAAAGTAGTCAGAATACTTCTATGCTTGTACAGGACCTACTCTGAATTTTACATTTTAAGCAGATAAAAACATTCTGCATTGTTTGGCTTACATTGCCCAGAACTCAGTTCAGTGTGAAAATTCTTGAAGTGGGTCCTTGCTGTCTGTTTGCAAGGATTGAAAAAATTTACAAAAATATTCTTGTGTGAATGTTTTTCACTGTAAGGGAGGAGTCTTAATCTCTTCTATCCCTTTTTGACCTCTTCAGTCCTCCAAGAGGTGATTTTAGAGCTCAAAGGGCTGAAAACATCTCCTGAGTGAGATATCCAGCACAGAAACATCTTATTCAGAGTGGATCTGAAAATCCTGAAGTTTATATAAAAATCTCCATGTTTTTATATGAATAGCAGTAACTGCTGTTCCTTCTATAGCTTACATAACAGAAACAATTCTCTTGTGGATTCTGATATATTTGGGTCCGTCTCTGTTTACGAACCTTGAACATCAATATGGGAACACCAGAAAGGGAAGATGCTGCTTCTTACACTTTCTAAGAAGTTCTAACAGGTCTCAGACACCTCACATCTTCCCTGTGAGGGTGGAGGGGCCCTGGCACAGGTTTGCCCGGAGAAGCTGTGGTTGCCCCATCCCTAATGGTATCCAAGGTCAGGTTGTATGAGGCTTGGAGCAACCTGGGATAGTGGAAGGTGTCCCTGCCCATGGCAGGGGTTGGAACTGGGTAAACTTTAGGGTGCCTTCCAACCCAAACTGTTTTGGAGTTCTGTGATTCTTCTCAAACCACAAAATCCAGAATTAAAGTGCTTGTAAACAGCATAACTGGGAGATGGAGCTTTCATGTCTAGTTGAACAGATGTGAGGTTAGGAAAAACTCTGCGGTGTCGTACTTGATCTAGGTAAAAATGCTGCTGCTGTTACTGCTGTCTGGGCAGGGATTGACCACACCATTGGAAAGATTGGATACCTCAAGTCAACACTGCTCCATGCTAAGATCCCAATAAATAAATTGTTTTAATAAAGGACTTTTCATGAGTGGTTGTGCAACACCTGCATCTTCAGCATGAATCTTCACTCTCTGTTTGCTGCACTTTTACTGTCTGGTGGGCAAACAGAAGGTCCAGCTGGCTTTGCAACAAACCTACCATGTACTTGGCACTTCTTCTTTCTGGCCTGAGACCAATGTTGTGAGCCCAGTCCTGTTTTAGTATATCTTTGAACTTTCTGATAGGTTTCAGCACAGCAGAGTGAGAGTTTTAAAAACATCCACATGCTAACTGGTATACTTGGCATGCACTTTCACAGATGCCTTCTCACTGGCCATTTCTCACAGTGAAACAGGTTCTGTGGGTTATTAAAAGAAATTTTCTACTATTAGATAAATACCTTCACTTAAACTTGGTACTCTCAATTTTTAATAGACTCTTGTCAAAAAAAGTTGTGATGATCATCTTTTGTTGATGAAAATGGCATTTCTAATAGCAATCACTTCAGCATTATAATATAAATATTACAATAAATGAAGTGTGAGCTCTCATGGCAAACTCATGGAGTATGATTTTTCATGAGAATAGAGGAAGGATGAAACTTCATTTCATTCTGGCTGTATTATGACTTGGCCGTCAATCACCACATCAGCCTAGCATGGGTTTTCTGAGACATCATTCATTGTAAGGGAAATCCAAGCTGCACACCTTAAACATAAAAAAAAAAACAACAAAAAAAAAACAAACCAAAAAACACTAACCTTCTTAAAAAATGGCATTTTTCTTTTCACAATAGTAAACATTTGCAAATAACCTAGATTGGTGGATATAACATGACAACTCACATTATATTTCACTGTATGAGAAAAAGACTGCTTTGAAAATATGCTCCATCAAATCCCTGCATTGTGAAATGTGTGTAACAGCTACAGGGAATTCACTTCATGTTTTATGAGTGCTATCTACTGGTGTCAAACACCTTGCTTTGGACAGGTGGCTCTGAACTCCATGTGCAGATGAATTTCCATCCCATTCCATTATTGAAGGATGGGTTAAATGTCATGAAAGGATTCAAAATAAAGGAAAGAAAAAATCAAAAGCCATATCGACTCTGTAGTAACTGTTTTGGGGATAGTCTGTAGATATGGATTATTCAACTAAATCATATGCAAGGACTTAGGGAGAGAAAAAAACTGCAGAGAATTTGGTGTCATTCTGCACTTAAGTCTGAAAGAAAGATTGGGCACATTGAGTTACTACTCAATATCAAAGTCATGACATATATATGCACTGAGAGTAATTTGTTGTTTCTCAAATTATTTTGCCTAAGTGCTGCTATCAAATGTGTCCCTGCCCCTGCCAGAGGGGTTGGAACTAGATAATCTTCAAGGTCTCTTTCAAGATAAACCAGTCTGTGATTCTACAATTCTATATAACTAAGCAAGTTTTTCCCCTAACTACGCTGTTAAATGAAAAATTTCTTGCCCAAAATCAAACTGTGTGTTCATTTTGCAGCACTGAACTTCACAGGTTATAAAAACCCTTGAAAAATATCTTCAAGAAACCACTATACTGTTTTTTAAAGTTAAATCACTCCAAACATTATTAACACTTACACTATCAACTACCTCTAAAAATGCATGTCTTCAAGTCTGCTTTTGAAAGCATACAGACCTGTACTAATATTTTTTCAGAAATAAGAACCTGTGGAAAGCACCAAAATTTCCACCCTTAACTAGGTGAAAATCTGCTTCTGTAATGAAGCTGACAGTAGGGAGCTGATCTAGCTAGAAAGCAAGCTGTGGAACAGTGTTTGGAAATTTATTTTCTTTTAAGAACTTTGCCTTTGATTGTGCACATCCACTGACACCTTTAAGTGTATTTCTCAGAGGCTACAGACAAGCAGAGAATAAATAGGCCTGCAATACTTCTCTAAAACAGCATGTATGAATATAAGCATGAAGCAGCGCCATAAAAATGCCTCTTGCAATCCTCCCTGCTTAAGATAATTATTCAGAGATAATTCCATATTTATGAGAAACACCATAACTTCTTTCTCCTCTTATTTCACGAGACAGAATCATAGAATGGTTTCTGTGGGAAGAGATGTTAAAGACTATCTAGTTTCAACCCCTCTGTTATGGGTAGGGTAGCTGCCACAGGTCAGCACTCAGAGCCCCATCCCGCCTGGTGCTGAGAAATTCCAGGGACGCAGAGTCCACAACCTCTCCAGGAAACATTTACTCTAAGAACTCATCTAATTATGAAAGAGACTTTCCTCTCTCTTTCAGAAGGACACACACATGTTTTCATATTTATTTGCCACATCTTCTCTATACTACATGCCCTACTGATGTGGTTTATTTGTATGCATTCAGTATTATGTCACAAAAAAAAAATGTATACGGAGAGATTTATAGGACAAAATACAGAAATTACCTGTGCATCAGCTTCTGCTTCTAAATGAAACTCACTGTCTAGACACCAGGAGCAATGCCATTCTTAATTAGAGCCTAGGTTTCACCCTGGTCTTTCATGTGGCGCAAGAGTTCTATTGCCTTGGAGCTTCTGCCTTACCACGCCTGCAGCTCTCAGAGCTTTTTCTCCCTCAACCCAAAGATGTGGGCAGCCCAGTTTTCCCTCAGTGAGAAGGACAGCACATCTGCCCCATAAACTGTGCTTCAGGGTGAATATGGGCTGTGGCTGGTCTTTTGGGGCAGATCAAGTGCTCCCAGGGGAATTCTTGCAGGCCCAAAATTCATATATTATTATACAATTATGGGAAACAGATGGGTCAGAAATAACCATCAAGTTTATTTCCCAATGCAATTTTAAGCAGATATGTGTGGACTGCTTCCACATTTCACCATAATTGCTAAAGTGAGTTGGGTTTTTTTCTGAAAAAATAAAATCCAGATGCTCTAAAATGTGGAATTTTATTATGCATGAGAGATAGAAGCTCTATGCAACTTTTTAAACAATGAATTACAAAATTGGGAATATATAACCAGAGCATTAATAATTGTTTCCTTAGTATTTGCATATTTTCCCCAAAGCAATTTACTATATTTATTTCTTGTAAATTCAAATTTTAAAATGTTCATGAATATTTATTTCCTTTTTTATCTATTGTCACAATTTATTTGAGTTATTTTTTTCTACCAACAGATAACTTGGCATTTCATTTTAGATTTTAACACCATGTAAAAACAAGCTACAATTCCTAAGCAATATACTTTTATATCATAAAAGGAAGAGAAAAATAATGAAATTGAATGGAAAAAAAATCAATAAAATTGGGAAGGTGGTGGCATACAGAGATCAATCAGTTTTAACCGGGTTTAGTTTTAGGTTTGTCCATG
Source organism: Trochalopteron elliotii (assembly GCA_024734555.1). Taxonomy (NCBI): domain Eukaryota; kingdom Metazoa; phylum Chordata; class Aves; order Passeriformes; family Leiothrichidae; genus Trochalopteron; species Trochalopteron elliotii. The sequence goes on from JANPWX010020150.1 coordinate 1,561,686, forward strand.
TGCCTGATACAAACAATGGAAATCTGAGAAACTGAAAGAGCTGGCCCATGTATGAAATGCTCAGCTGGTTTGGTATTGGGAGCTACGGTCAGGTTCTACTAGCTGAGAACTTTCAGAGGGCTTGGAAACAAAAGTGAGCTAAATGAAAGTCCTAAATTCATCTGGAGGGAAAAATTGCATTCAGCAGTACTAAACAATTCCTGCAGCATCCTATGTGTGCCATATTTGTGCAGCCATTTAATAAAAACATTATAGCTATGTTGAAAGGACTTGGAAACAAGAGTGGAGAATTTGAACTCTTTCTAACCCTTTCCCTCTTGGAAGCTAAGAAGAGGGTTTCCATGCTTGCACAGCTCTGAGAACACTCTCTCATCATGCTCTGCAAGTACCTGCTCTGTCATAAACCAGAGAATATTTTCCCTGTTCTTAAAGCCATTTCTTATTTGTGGGAGGTCAGGTCACACGTTGAAATGAAGCAAAGATAAAAATATCTTGGCTCTCTTGCTTCCCCAGTCCAGTTACAGAACCCCAGATTGCTGTTAACTTTGGAGAAGAAGGTAAAAACTTATGACAGCTACTGTTAATTAAGGAATTTCCTAAACCTACACCTGAGTGAGCAACCAATAATTCCAGTTCTCCAGGCAACTGAAGAAACCTCTCCTGAAATTTGTCACAACAGCGCTGTCAGGGAGAAATGGGGTTGTATCCCTTGTCTTTGTTCAGCCTTTTGAATAAAAGGGTTCTCTGGTATCTGGAGTTTCTGCAGCTTTTGTAAATGGACATATGAGCCATGACACACTTATATGTAACAAACACACAGGAACAAAGATCTGCTATAAAGAGAGGAGGTAGAACGATGGCAAAATGAGATTCCACACAATTTTACAGCTTTCTAAAAATTAGTATGAGATGAAACAATGGTTCTTCAGATGGAAACTATTCCTTTGACTGGCAATAATTTGGAGAGAGTAGATGTTCAAGCCCAGCAAAGGGAGTAAAACATAAGAAGCTGCTAGCAAATGTTCTCTCTCCCTGTCTCATCCGCCTGTATGTGATTGTTTTCCTCCATTCTTTCCCTCCTCTCCCCTTGGGAAATAAGATCATTTTTCTGTCAGCCATGTGAAGTGTAACACTGACTTTGAGCTAAGAGGAATAAAGATACAGGAAAATGGAAAAGGTAGAAGGAAACAAGGGATAATCTTTGGGGTGAAGTTCTGATTGACTTCTAGAGCTCCTTATTTCTCACCTTCATCTGTAATTAGCTAAGGTGACTAGCTCAAATATAAACATATACAACACAGAGGTCTATGCTCAGTCAAGTGAATCTTCCCATGGCAAACCTTAGGGCTTAAATGTCAGCAAAACACAACATCTGAAAAAGGAAAAAACACAGCTTACTGACATTTATGGTCTTGCTTTTTAAAAATCCTAGCCATCCTTTTCAATTACAAGGAATCTCATTTTTATTTGCCAGCAATAACAGCTGCACAAAAATTTACACCTTGCATAAATCTTGCCCAAGATGTTTGACTGGACAGCTCCACTGATAGTTGAGAAGGTTCAAATGGTTTGTGAACTGAAAATGGAACAAAATACCCACATAAATGGTAAGAGACTGAATGCAGCTTGAAGGATCATGAATGATCAGACATCCTCACTTTCAATCCTCACATTTTCTATTCAGAAGCTACTAAGGTGAAAAAAATAAAAAAAAAAAATTAAAAAAGAATATTCTGGCCAACTGTAGCCTCAAAACAAAGCACCTAGGGGTTTAGTTTTGTTTGTTTCATTTTTTGTGTTTGCTCCAGAGGATATTCAGAGCTCTCAATTAGGTCAAAGAAGAAAGTGGAAGAGCTGAACAATGGCTTGAGCACCAACATTAGCCGTGCACATTAGTTAACAATTAACACATTACCCTGCACAGTTTTGGCCTGTTTCAATTACCACTCTTCTAGAAAATTCCAAATATGATCAGTGACTAAAGTGAGACAGGTTATGTTTCCAGTAAGCAATGTGGATAATTGTACTGTATTTTCCATGTTTTCTCCAAAAGCATCCTAGTTTCCTTTGGACGTCCTGAGCTTTCACATAAGTCACCTATTTAATTCAATAAAAAAAAAAAAAAAAGTTCAGAAAGGAAAATGTCCTTTAGCTGAAGGTGCAGCTTGGGAAATCCCCAAACATTTCTGAGCTCAAAGCTCTGGATACTGCATTCAAGAGGCAAAAAACAAATGTTGTTTTTAAATCTTATCCCACTTAATTAAAAAATGACATTAATTTCATTTTTTAATCTCTTCTGTTCTTAGACACTCTGTTTAATTTTCAATTTCAAATTGTTATAGTCAAAGTCCTGTTTTCCAAGCAGTGACATCTGTATCCATCTGCTCAGCTGTTTGAAAAATTTAGAATTTTTCATCTCTGCAGCTTTAACTGGTCATCCTGATTAAAAATATTAATTTTATGGACTAAATAAACCACTTCTTCTGTGTCATTTTGTTAAACCAATATTATCATCCTTTTCATAAATCAAGGAACTTGATGACACCATTTGGAAGAAGTTTTCTTTTGAACTTTTTTAAAATAGGAAATGTATTTTTCCTTTGTCCAACTCCAATTGCTGGCCTGTAGTTGCCATTCAATTTAGTACTTAGGCACTAAAACAAACAAGCAAAACCCTATACTTCCTTATTGATTGTCTGATCACATGGGAGGCACAGAAGGAGAGTCAGAGTTTCAGCATGACCAAAGAGTAAACTGTTTGGCTTGTAGACCAATCAAGCTAAGAAAGTAAATATTTGAGAGCAATAAAAACACCTTTTATTCGGGTGCCAGAAATAATAATAATGAGGTGAATAATATAAATTGCATGATGATGGTGCATGCTTAGAAATACAGGCAGTTATCTGGTGTATAAAAGCAGTCATATTCACAATGCACCGCGCAACACTTAAATGAGATGAACTTATGCTGCTACCCTGTTCCTGCCTTTAACAGGTGGGAACCCTTAATGACTTCCAGAATACAGAACCACGATACGTATAAGTGAAATCCAGTCGCCTTTTGGAAAGGAGACACTATTTCTCACCAGGACAAGTATATAATGGGCACAGAAAATAGTGCAGACACTACATGTCATCATAAAAGAAATCTTATAAACCAACAATATGTTTCCTTTAGTAATAGTGCCAGCTTTTTTTCAAGATCATATTTTTCCACCCCTGCCATGGGCAGGAACACCTTCCACTATCCATGACTGCTCCAAGACCTGTCCAATCTGGTTTTGAACACTTCCAGGGATGGGGCAGCCACAGCTTTTCTGGACAACCTCGTCAGGACCTCACCACCCTCAAAACCAGGAACTTCCTCCTAATATCAAATCTAAATCTACTGTTTTAATCTGCATCCTGTCTCTGTCTTGTACACACTCAGTACTTTGGTATTCTTCAGATTCTCGCACTTTGCTACTGTTGCAGATAACAATAATAAACTTGGATGTGGAGTGTAAGCCATATCTTAACTGTTGAATTTTTATTTAGCGGAACAAACCTTTTTATCCTGAATGCTTGAAATATTTCCTGACTTTTGATCCCCGCTGGAGCCCACAGATCTAGTAAATCAATCAAACTGGGGTTCTGCAAGACCAAGTACCAGGTCCTACACATTTATCACATCTCAGAGGACTTTTCAACCTAAATGATTCTGATTCTATGAATACTCTACACACCACACAGGACCTTTCCAGATCTAGCATTTAAGAGTTATAAAGAACAAAGAAATGCCAAGGTCCTCTTCAGTCAAGTCTATTATTCTGTTTCATGCTTACTTTTGATTTCTACTCAGACTCCCAGTTTATTATAAATATTCTTAATAATATTGTGACTTGCAACACATCATGATTCCTCTGTGTTTCAGTGAATGTTGGTCTCAAAAAATTGTGCTTAAGCAGTTTAGGATTTTTCCTCACACACCATAGATATGTATCTGATTTTTCAGGGTTCCTTTCCAGATGTAAATAGATTCCTGACAGCATCTCAATATCTGGGAAGACCTTACTATCCAGTCCCTCTCCAGAAAACAGAAAAACCACAGGAGCTGGAAAACACAAGCTCAGGTGGAGACACCAGCATCACAGGACTCAGGTGAGACTAAGAAGCAACGATCTGCCTTCAACATACAGTGAATATCTTGTGAGCACAAGGACATTTTGAGGATGTAAACATGGAGAAAACTGCCTCACACAAAGGTCAAACAACAAGGTGAAACACTTCTGTGTCTGTTGCCCTAGATGTCTATTCTTTACATCAACTTTCCCTGAAATTCCTTAGTCTACAAAATACAGCAGAAAATTAAGAATAACTCATATAACTTTGAGTAGTGTTGCAGACCATGGAAATGCCATTCTTATCCATGTCTTTCAATGTTAGGGGTGAGGTCATTTCATATATCTACTTACTTTATTTCCAAAATCCAGTAACTTAGTGTGAAGGGCTTCAAAGCACAAGATGAATGTGTCTGGGCCACAAAACTAATCATGTCAACTGGAAAATAACTGTATCTGCATCATTACCACTTAATGTGTTGGGTAACTCTGAATGCACCTGAGAGATAATAAAGAGGTGTCAGTATTACTAATATATTTTAATTGCTTTCATTAGCACTTCTTTTTTTCTTTTTTTTTCATTCCTGAGGGCAAAATAGTATCACTTCATTGATTATACAGTGGATATAGGAGAAATAATAGTACAGAATCACATATTCTTTTAACCACCCGTTGCCATCTTATAGCTATAAGCAAAAGTATAACTTGGCAATAAAACCTATTTACTGTTAAAATTAAAATTGCTTTTAACATTTTTATTGCATGAAAACAGTTAAAATAATTCTATCAAGTAGCACCTGTTCTTTCACACTTGTGGAAAAAGAATGAAGAAAAAAAGACTGTAAGAGTAATTAAAATTAGGTAACTTCTTGTTCCAAGAAATTCCAAGAAATGTGTTGGTTCTCTATAAGGAATGGTTATAACAATTATGGAGGTAGTGTTAATCAAATGAGAGGGAGTTGAACTTGATGATCTTTATGTGGCCCTTCCAATTCAAGATGGTTTATAATTCTAGGAAATAATTAACTGAGTTTTGTAATGCGTGTATTTTTATCCTAGCCAAATAAATCTTGTGGTATCACCATGATGCCTTCTGGGACTAAGTTACTAAGTAAAATAACCTCTAGGTTCTCAGTTTTGATGGTGACATGCCACCAGTGTCTTTTTTGTTGACTCCAATTCATTATTTTATTCTGTCTCATGGCACTACTAATCTCACAACATAAAGCTGGCTCCTAAGAATTCCAGCACGGGGCACAGGGTAAAACCAAAGCCCTGTTTCCTGACCCTTCCCATCTGCCAGTGGACAAAATTAAACCCCTCCAGGAACATGATAAACATCAACTATATACAATGATCCTGTTGCTGTAACAAAAACACAAGGCACACTGTGTTCAAGTAGCCTTTTCCTACTACAGGACATCCATGAGCATTTAATCTAATGGAGATAATAAAACACAAGAAGAATGAGAAGGATACTGGAAAAATTACATGCTATAACTCTATAATGCTTAGAAAAATAACAAATTATAGAATCCTAGAATCCTAGAATGGTTTGGGTTGGAAAGAACATGAAACAACATCTAGTTCCAATGTCTGGACACAGACAGGGACACCTTCCTCTAGAACAGGTTGCTCAATGCCTATCCAACCTGACGTTGAATTATTTTACCTATTTTTTTATTATTTATTTTGCCTCCTACTTGAAAACATGAAAATGAATAAAATATATATGAATAAATATATGTCCAGTATTTTTAGAATAAAAGTGACAGTACAATTCTAGACGTTTCCAGTATTCCTTAATTTATTTTTCCTTAAATGGTAGGAAGAAATCAAATAGATCAACAGCACTGACTAAACCTGATTTGAGTCCTTATTCCATTCAAACAACTATCTACTAGTTAGAGTTGATACACTGATTTTCTATTTTCTTCCACTCACTGCTTTGGAGAGGTCAGAGTCTGTATTTACATATCCTAGGGTTCTATTCGCCAGGGAAGGGGTCACAGCCCAAGACTGACAGACTGAATAAAGGCTTAGGACAACTCTCAGCACAAGGTAGGATTAATAGTGCTGTCCTGGGCAGTGCCAGGAGTTGGACAGGACGTCCCTTCTGACTCATGGCGTCCTATGATTCTATGCCACTGTCCCTCCACCATAGAATGGTAGCATTACATTATTGCATCTCAGTTCCATTATTGTCACAAGTCCCTAGTTGCTATGGGAGACTCTCAGCTTTGTACGTAATGAAGGGAGAAATTGCTGTCCCTCTGTTTGACAGGAATGGGCTGAAAGAAGTTGAACCTGTTGCTCAAAAATCTCAGTAAAGCTGTGTATGGGCTGGTTTGACTCAAAGCTGTATCAAACCACCAATTTCTTCTGTCCTTAGTCTTCTATCCTTGAAAAAATTCTTCTTTGCCTGGTAAAATGGCATAAGCAATCTCTTTAAAAGGTTGCAATTTGATCACTTTACTGGTAAAGTGTATGTTAACACTAAGGCTGAATCAGTGCTCTCTGCTTTTAGTAATTATCTACAGTAAGAGAGACTGAAATTCAGGATCAGTTTGAATCCAAGGCTGTGCAAAATAACTGTTTTTTCTTTTAGACAAAACCCACCACAAGTATTACTTGCATTGAATTGTCCACTCAGTCTGTCCTAACTACAAATCTGTTAAAACCAGGAAAATTCAAATTTCCTTGTTGTTTCGTTAAGCTGATTGTCTGAACCTGACTCCATTTTCAAATTAATACCTACATATTAGAGGTTTTTTCCTCACACACAGTAGGGATGAAACTGTTTGAATTATGTAAAATAAATGTATGGTCATAAAATGTAATAATCCATTACAAAACACTTTCATTTTTCATTTTATTACCATGTTCAAATAGTTATCGACCTTAGTTTTCACTAGCCTGAACAAATAGATATCCATAGAAATATTGTATTTCCTTTCTATCATTATTACAATAATGAAGAAGGGTAAATCAAGTTTTTTATATTGTATTTGCATTAAATATTGCATTTGCAGCAGATTAAAAACACAACCAGAAACCCTATTTTATGACTTATTGTACTTACCAGTATGGAACTTCAGTTTTGGGGACAATATACTATGACTATTTGACATTATTTTTGCATGCGACCAACAGCAAAAGAATCCAATAAATGTGAGCTTCTTTAGAGACACTTTGAGAAATGTAGATATTTGTTTAAGCGCTTCAAACCCAACATTTTCTGATTATAAGCTATGAAATATGTCTGCGATTGATGAGTATATGAAAATTAGTTTCTTCAGACAGTTTCTGCATTTGTCTTCTTTGTTCATTTCATTGTATTAGCTGGGTAATATCCCTCCAACCTCAGAAAACAAAATTTTTGGGGAAGAATATTAACCTCTTTAGTGCAGTATCCTGAGGAGGAGAGTTTTTTATAGCACTGGAGCTAGATAGGTGTAATTGCTTTTATTTCCAAGAGCTTTTGAACTAGGTATTTTATAGCAGCCCAATTTAAAAACCAGAGGTTTCTAAGCAAATTAAATTTCTACCTTTTTTATGAAAATGGTGAGCTATAATAAAGAAAAGATACTCTGCATTAGTTATTAGAGAATCCAGATGCAGAAAGGAGATAATACTAGTAATTTTTTTTTTTGTTCTTCTCTGCAAGAAATTCCTGTCCTACATGCCCCACCTATATCTTAGCTGCCTGCTGTGATCATACATTAAAAATTACAAACATCATTCTAATTGTTCTCAGAATAAACAAGGATTAACCCAAAAGTAATTCTACATGTCAAACCAAATATCTATTTATCCCCATAACCGATTGTGTCCAACAACAGACAACTGAGAAAAGGAAGAATATCATGATTGCCATTCCAATAACTTAGTCTTTTTTGCTTTAATTCAATAACTGCTTTACAAAATAATTTGAGATTGGGCTAAACCTAAGTATATAGAAATGTATGCCATTGACTGCAAGGGCCCTCTAGTGCCGAGTCTAACTTAAGCTAATAAGTCTTGGTGCATTTCACTTTTTAGTTTCTGAAGAAATAAAATAAAATATTTAAATGTTTATTCATTGTTATTACCAAAATATTTTCTTCTAAACTGGTCTTAAATTATAAAGCTGAGCTCACATGCAAGGTTTAACCTGGCTATCCATATTTAGTTCCTATTCTTTTAGCTGAAAAAGTCCCTTAATTATTCTAGTCTACCCCAACAGACTGAACTTTTTATTCTTGTGGTCTTCTCTGGTCTTTCTTGATCAGGGATGTACAAACTGTACTGGAGCAGGACTTACCAGTCCTTTGTGCAAAGGCAGTAATTCTCTTTCATTGGGAAGGTCTCCCTTGGGCCATGGATCAACACTGTACAAGATTAACTTTGTGATTGATTTAGAGTAAAAATCCTCTCTGTCAAAATTAATTTAAAAATAACTAGTGTCCTTAATACTAACACATATGCACAATGACCATGACAGGGAGAGTTGCAAAGATAAAGCCTACAGTTAAAGAATCATCATCAGACTGAGGACTGTACTAGGTACTAGGATTGTAAATAGCTCAACAAGAACCTTAGAATCATAATAAATTTGGAATCATTGACAGTATTACCAAGAACTAAAAGGGAAAAAATGTAACATAGATAGGGCAAATTACTGATAGAGAAATAATATAATGAAATTAGGATTAAAAAAAAATATGTTCCCAGATACAGGAATTGAAGCGAGGAAATATATGAATCCAAAGCTGTGCAGTAGGATTTATGTTTTAGTTCAATGGAAATGATTTTTCTTCTTATACAGCTGTAATTATGTATACAAATTGCACTATTCCAGCCCAAATATTTTGATTCCCCCAATCCAATCTGAGATAAAATTGCTAATTACTGAAATATCTTTCAGTATACACATACATATTTCAGTAACTAAACAGAAACAATCCTTCCATGAGGCTTTGTGAAAGTACCTGTATTGAAAACCTACAGCAGCAGGGGTTTTTTGTATAACAAGACAAGGAGGATCCACTGTGGAACAGCCTGCTCCTGAAGGACTGAGCCCTGTGGGAGGGACCCATGCTGGTGCAGGGAAAGAGTGTGATGAGGAACAAACAGCAGAGATAAGGAGGTGTACTGAGCACAGCCCCATTCCCCATTCCACTGTGCCTCTGGTGGTGAGGACGGAGGGTGGTCAACAGTGAAGTTGAGCCTGTGAAGAAGGGAGGGTGTGGGGGGAAGGTGTTTTAAGATTTGGGTGTATTTATTATTGACCTATTTTCATCTGGTTATATTTAAGTAAATTTCCCTGGTTTGAGTCTGTTTTGCCTGTGACAGTAATTGGTGACTGATGTTGCCCTGCCCTTATCTCAACCCACCTACCCTTCATTATATTTTCTCTCCTCTCTCCAGCTGAGGACAGGAGGGACAGAGCAGCATGGGTGGGCACCTGGCATCTAGCCAGGGTCAGCCCAGCATCTAATAAGATGTCTTATTAGAGCTCCTATGTAATTTCAATTGCCAGCAGTAGCCTTACTCAGGTGCTAGAACTCAGAATAGAGAAAAAAATAAAAGTTTTGAAGGACTGGAGGCATTATCTATCCCCACAAATACCCTACTTTCATCAAATGAAGTAGCCAGATCTAAAAATTAAGATGCACCATCGTTATTTGAAAAGATTTGCTCAATAGCCTTACCTGCTTCTCTTACCAAAAATCTAAATTATGACATCAGATTATCATCCCTTAAGCTCAAACCTTGAAGGTCCCACAGTTTTCAACCTGGTGATCCTGCTTACAGCTGCTGCTAAACACCTGCTTCATGTTGGCCACCACAGTTCTTTTTATGCTGATGCCTGATAGAAGGTCAGAAAGTCAAGTCAATATTTGTTCTTGTTTCTTTTTCTTTTCAGGAGAGGTTGATCAGCATTTATGTTTCTGTATTTCTCATTTTATGTTTTTAGGGGGCCAAGCAGTACTTCTGGTAGGTGATACAGGGATCATCTTAAGGAGAAACAGGATTCTGTAACTGATTAATTCCTATTGCTATCTTCTAGCTCTTCTGTATGATAGCAGATTTTCTATGATAGGGGTTTAACACTAATGAATCAATACAGCACAGGAGCTTTTTGTTGGTTTGTTAGGATTTTTAAGTGGTTTTTTGGGCATGGGCTTTTTTTTAAAGTTACTCGTCTCTCAAAGAACTGCTGGAAAGTACCCAGACAGAAATAAGCTTCTGAGATCATAGAAAATAAAAATTTAAAAGAATAAAGATTGATTAGAACATTGTAATTAGGTTCAGCATGTCTTTCAAACCCACTAAATTGCCTGTCTCTTTAAACTAGCCCTTTCTCTGCTGTAACAAAGGAGTAATATGCCTAGTTCTCTTTATCTTCTTTGTTTTATCATCCATTGCTGACAGGAATCATAAAATCACTGAGCTGATAGCAGTAGCAGAGTAACACTTGCACATCACTCATAGTTAATGCTCATATAGCTCATACCACTTTGATGCAATTAATTACATACAATCTTTCTATAGTATCAATTGTAGGTTTTCTGTCAAGAGATCTTCAACTCAGAAAACAGGAAAAAATTGTAGGAAGCTTTTCTGCTGTCCTCTGGAATGAAATTATGTCATCATGGAAAAGAATAAGAGTGCAGTCATTCTTGCCATTAGGACTCTCTATGTTTTGATTTTTCGTGTGACCTTTTCTATTCAAAATAAAATGGATCTTTCAGCTACATACAACAGACTTGAGGAAGGCAAATTACTTATATTAGTGATGCACAGAGGCTTGCAATTTGAGTAAATGAACTCTACAAGTGAAAGACAAAATTTTAACTTATTAGAAAATTATTTAAAGGCCTTAATCTCTTCTGTTCTAACAACAGTTAATGAATGTCTTTTAATACCAGGCTCTTTAGAAGAAGAATTGCTATATTTTACTGTCTCTCAGATGATTTACAAGGATTTCATATTTCTAATTTCACCCTCAGCAACAAGAGTCATGAACTTTTCTTGAGTGATGCTATGCCTTCTTTCTGGTAGAGAAACATTTATGACCTGTCATTCATTAAATTATTTCCAGGTATTTTTAGTCTTTTCTTCATCTACTAATTGGGAACTTTACATTTAAATCTCTGCATATATTTGAAAGCTTTTTAAAGTTGTTAATTCAGAGCTTTGAAACACTGCCAGACCAGATTTGTCTAAAGATGGGTGTTTTTTGTGGCTACTTAAGAATTACACTTCTAGGTGCCATTATGTTTAAAGATCTCAATCCTTTTACAATGCTGGCTTGCTCTTTGGTGGTTTTTTGGTCCCTTCCCTTCCCTTCCCTTCCCTTCCCTTCCCTTCCCTTCCCTTCCCTTCCCTT
>JANPWX010020150.1:1578142-1601540 GCA_024734555.1 Trochalopteron elliotii
CTTCCCTTCCCTTCCCGGAACTTCCCTTCCCGGAACTTCCCTTCCCTTCCCGGAACTTCCCTTCCCTTCCCGGAACTTCCCTTCTCGGAACTTCCCGGAACTTCCCTTCCTTTCCCTTTTCACTTCTTTCCTGGTAGATCAACTTTTGGAAGCAAAATATCCCTTTGAGATGTGTTTGCATATTAACATAATTTGAGAAATGGTGGTCAGCTGTCAAGTTTGGTCCATTAGCCATGTTATGCCTCATCTATTGTAGGTAGATTAATGCTTCATGCATTATTGAAAAGTTAATATTTCGTCATAGGAAAACAAAAATAGAGGGTTTTTTTCTCCTGACACAATATATAATATATATATATAATTCTTTTGGGTTTTTTATTATTTATTTCCTATCTTAACTGATTCCGTTGATTGGATTTGAAAGTTTGATATGGGTAAAATGACAGAAGTTAAATTAGAAAAATTGCTAGAGGGCCCTTGAGGATAGCATATGTTTCAATGCATTTTAGGATCTAATTTTTTTAACTGAAAATGTTTTTGTTATTTCTTAACATTTTGATCCATGAAAGTTGAGAACAGAAATAACTGTGATGGACGCCTCAAAATTTCCTTCATCTTTCAAGAAGCTAGACTACCTCCAGAATACAAAGATGAACACTGACAGCAATAATAACTGAAACATAGCCTTATTTTCATTATATTGTCCATTGATTCTTTTGTGACTGTAGTTTAATTTGTTACCCCTTTCTTATTTCATATGAAATACTGTGCAAATGCTTATAGATATGATATATGGAATAAAAAATCTCCTGACATGTGTATATCACTAAATTAAAATGTGGCACCTTGGCATATGTAAATCATCTGGGTTCTAATGTAAATATAGATCACTCATTTGTGAAAGGTCTGTTGGGTAACCAGAGCCATTACTCTTTGTATTCATCAGCCCATAACTTTAAATGCTTTTGATGTCAGATCTTTCAGTCTGAGTTGTGAGTTCTGTGGTTGCACCAGTGGAGAAGAAGTTAATATCTTGCTGAATTAGTCATGGTACGTTTTAGATATTAAGGCCAAACAGCTTTACTTAAGCATTGGCTGGTTTATTTCCATCTTTTAAAAAATGACCTACATATGTCTTCCAAAAATAGTTAGATATTGCCTGTCTTCAACCAATTGAAACTACAGCCTCGATTTTATTTGATTCAAAATCATAATATACTAAGACGTTTTAAAGTCTAAGAGATGTAAAAGTAAATGGGACTAAGTCTTCTGATTTACACCAAAATTAGGATTAATTAAAAATCCAGGCTCTGAGAAGCATACAGATAGGTTTTGCTGATATCTGTTTATATTTTGTTAAAACAAAGTCTACTATTTTAGGCAGTTAGGCATATTTAGCTCGCTACGTAATTGAAGAATGCAGAGGATAAGAAGTTAGACTGTTTTCAGGAAAAAAAAAAAAGAAAAAAGAAAATAATTATTTCAATTAGATGTAAATTAAAATCAAAATTACCACGAGGGTGCTTGTACGCTCCAGCAAGGACTCACAGAGGCTGTGGAATCTCTGTCCTTGAAGAAGTCAAAAACTTAACCAAACATAACCCTGAGCAGTTCTTTGTAATAGTTCCTGCTTTGGGCAGCGGGTTGGACTAGATGAACTCTAGAGGCCCTTCCACCCTGTGGGATTTTGTGATGCTCATGCCTTATCCGCCTTAAAATCACAAGGCAAACAAGATTAAAATGAAGAAAAAAAGAGTTTATCATTTATTGAAGGTCCACCAGGAACACCTATGGGGGAATGCCTGCGTGATACTTGATATGCATGTGTGTTATAAAAACAATTTTATAAATGTAGAAAATGAGTGTAATTGACAAGAATCCCCAATTAGAAACACTGTTGATGAAGTAATTCCCCTCTTGGTTCAGCCTCCTACTGAAGTCTCCCCCTTTGCCTCTAGACTCACATGGTGGATGTCTAAATATATGGGAAAGTGACATGGCCTTGGTTCACAGGAGAAGGATTAGAATATGATTACAGGCATGTGGTTGTCTAACAAAGTACTCAAGCTAGCTAAGTAACTACATAACTATGCAATAATAGTCTACAGAGCTATGAATACATGAAAAAGCAAAAATCTCTTTTGCATCAGTGCAGTGAGAGGTTTCTGTACCAGTGAATGTCAGGTGCTGAGAGGGCCATGCCAGGGAAATGATTGCTCTGGAATTGTCACGTTCACTTGTTAAAAATGCTTTTCTTATGAGCCACTTAAAGGAAATTATTTTGGCCTAAACTTACATGTCCTTGCCTATTTGTTTAGTATCAACTTTGATCTAGCAGAATTCATGTTTACTCCCCACATATGCCTGTGCTTTTCCCTTTGCCTTTCATTTCTGTGACGAGAACACAGACTGACACATATTTGAAAGGAACCTATTCAAGAACAAGGAGATATAACATAAGTTTATAGCCATATTGCGAGCATGATGATGAATCCATTTTGTGTCAAAACCAAGGAACTACAGCAACTTTAATTACTTCAACACTGAGCTTCTATTTTAGTGTATCTAAATAGGTTTAAACCTGTGACATTTAATATACATTTTGTAAGCATCTCCTTTCATTTTGTACTATACAGATAAAAACAGATGCTCTCTAATAGCTCAAGGGATTTCACAGTTATGCTTGACTTAACAAAGGAACTTTCTTATTCTCATTAGTTTATCAGGAGTCTTCCCACGGTGTTCAGTGCAGTCACAACTAAGGAAAAAATGCATATATATTGCACCTAAATTGCTTCAGCCCATCATGTTTCAGAACTGAGAAATCAGCTGCATGACAAACAGCAGGAAAAAGAGGGGAAGGAGTGAGGAGGGAAATTGTAGCAGATTACAACACTTTGATAGTCAAATGAATAGAGGAATTACAGAGGAGCATAGGATGTCTGTTAACTTTTTGGCCTCATTAAGAATAAAATCCAAAGAAAAATACATTTGATACATGGCTATTCCTATGCCTCTTAAACGATCCCAGAAAATATGGAAAAATCTGGGACCGGAAGAAAAGCTTGGGGCATACCTCTCTCTATATCCACGAATCAGTGCCACACCAAGATATCGTAGTTTTGAGTGAGTCTGTGGTCTCAAATTCATGCATTACATCTCCTAATTATAACAGTTCTAATAAAAATTCATAAGTCACACCTAAAATGCAAAACAGTACTTAAAAGCACTTAAGTAATGTAGAAATACAGGTTAAATAATGTGGACTCTAGTTATTTTTGGTCTGTATTTCTGTGGAACCATCAAAGACCCAACAAACATCCCCAGACTCATTACTGAGGCTTCCACCAGAGAACTGCATATTACCAGAATACAATGTAAAACTCCCCTCACCAGAGGAGATGCTTGGACATTCTCACCTGAACCTGGGCTTATACTAATTCACTGGAGTTTGTGTTTTGTGAGATTCCCACTCCCACTCTCAATGGATCAAGATGTTTGATAATCGCTTTGTCCAAAGGTGACAATCAAGTCTTGTTGTAAATCTATGGGTGGTGATTGCATATATTGCTACT
This sequence comes from Trochalopteron elliotii, assembly GCA_024734555.1. Classification (NCBI taxonomy): domain Eukaryota; kingdom Metazoa; phylum Chordata; class Aves; order Passeriformes; family Leiothrichidae; genus Trochalopteron; species Trochalopteron elliotii. The sequence goes on from JANPWX010020150.1 coordinate 1,581,718, forward strand.
TTTCTTCTTTCTTCCTCCTTCTTCCATTATCTTCCCCTATATCCTTTTAAGTAATATTTTTATGCCTTCATATGGTCATGTTACAACAGATAATAATAACTAAAATGGCTACACATTTTGCTTTGAATTTTATTGCTTTCCATTGCATTGAAATTTGTTGGTTGAGCATGTAAGCAAATTCTAAAATAACCACTACAGACATAGATATATTTACAAATATCAATCATTCACTGCCTTTTCACTCTAATCAGCCTCAAGGGATTAATTAACAAGAACCTAGGTTACCCTTGTCTCCAGGAGAAGGTTGTAACACCAGTTACCCTCATAGACAGTATTTACTTGTATTGGAACATTGCCACCTCTCCTCAGGCTGCACAAAGACCACAGAAATGCACTTTAGGACTCAACCTTGATGAGCAGCCCTACCCTCCTTGATGGGCTCAGCCTTGGCCAGCCTTGGCCATCTCAGAGCTGACCAGCACTGGGTCCATCAGATATGGCTAAAGCTTCCAGCAGCTTCTCATAGTAGACACCCCAGTAGTTTCCCCTCAAACTAAAAACTTGTCATAAGTTGTGGGAACCCAATACAATTTGTCTTCTATACAACAAGAACTGAGGATAACCTATATCACCTTCCAGCTGGAACTGACAGATTTGTAAGGGTTTTGTTTTATTTTCCTGTTGTCAGCTCAAATTTAACTGTACATGTAGCTATTTAGAGTGTTAATGCATCTTTTCTTCATCTGAACTTGTACCCATATTTTTACCTTACTCTATACATTTACTGGATATCAGCAGGCCTCATTAAAAAATGACAGGATATTAATAGGGCAAGATAGTGTTACATTCCATTACTATCCAGGGAATATATACATTTATTTCAGTTTCCTTGTTTTTTCCAGATGCTATAATAATTACATGGATCATTCACAGAGCCCACTGTTTTTCAGCAGACTGCTCAAAGCTTAGCAGTTAATTGTGACAGAGACATAGGCTTTCACTAGGGTGTCTAGTGATTCAGCTGAGAGTGAAATATTATAAGCCAGGTTCTTAGCAGTGTTCTATTTTCTGCCACAACTGGTGAGTATCAGGAATCCAAGCACCTTTATAAATTAAATGTACTTTGGACATATAACACAACCACTCCTAACCAGAAAGTACACAGTTGTGTACATCTTCATGTACTCTTGACTCCAGCATGAAGTGACAGTCCCTTTCCATCGACTCTACCACTCCCCCCATTAGAATGGCCACTGCTTTTGTACGCATATACACTGGTATTTGTTGCATAGTTAGAGTTGATCGGTTAACAAACAAAACAAAACAAAACAAAACAAAACAAAACAAAACAAAACAAAACCATAAAAAGGTTAAATCATTATTCTGGCCCACCAGACTGGGAACTCTTGCTAAGTCTTAGCTGGAAGGGCAGCTCACTGAGGAAAGGGACATGCAGTGACACAGGACAGTCCTTGGGAGTTGTCTCTTTGGCTGGCAACTAAAACCAGCCATGCATTCCCTCCACACCTGCCTTTTTGCATGATTGTCTTGAAAAGTTTCATTTTCTGATTAAAACATTCACCTTCTGAGTGGTGGGTGCGTTGACTTTTCTCGCTGCTTAAGACCAAATTGGTAGCGTATAGGTTTATTAGATGACAAAATACCTTTGTTACAGATCTGTGTGAATTGGATTTTGAATTTTATGGAATAAAACTTTTCTTGATAAAAACACTTCTAATGGCCTTATGGAGAGAAGCAATGTGAAACTGGGCATCTGTGATGTCATAAACTGAGCTCTTTGCCACACCAAAGAAAAGAAATTGTGAGAGAGACTGCTGGGCTGGCACCTCGTATAGGTGTCTAAAGTGGACAGTGCAAGCAGAAAATTTTGCATACTGGGATTTTACTAGTCCTGTGCAGAAAAGAGAGAACAGCTCTGATAATGAAGGTCTTTAAATTCATCAAGTGCTTCTACAAACCATGATTTCAAACCCAATGTCCTGATTAGTGCTACCAAGTTATGTTCTAAGAACAGGTTGCTTTTCTCTCTCCTCCATTAAAAAAATGAAATTAACCTGTCTGACCAATCACACTATGATCATGCCATAAGCACGAGTTGGTCAAAATTCTTGTTGCATTGAGGCTCTATTGCGCCAGACAAAGGAATCCCATGACAGGCCTGTAACCAGCCTCAGAGCATGTCTGTACTATAAACAGCTGCTCTTAAACTACTCCTTTTTCTGATGATATAAAGAAGTCAGAGGGGTGCCACAGGCCAAAGTATTTTTCCAGTTCTTCTGCAAAACCTTAGCAGAAAGGTAAAAAATAACTCCATTTCATGTTCCAAATAAAATATCTCCCCTAGGTCTGTCACAGGTACAACATTTCTATGTGCTGCTGAAGACCATTCTCTGTCTCCAGGAGCATAACCTTAATTTTCTTAAATTTGCTTCAGCCCTGGACCCCACACCTTTCACAACCTGCAATAATCAGTTTTCCGGCATAGCTGGCATCCTGCCAGAGACCAATTCTAATTCCTTGTCTCCTACAAGATGGCAAACACCGGTGTGTTTGAGATTGTTCAAGTGGTGCACCGTTCATACCTGTCCTGAACTCTACTTTCCTCTTCTGTTGATCATGACAGTCAAAATCAACTGAGAATGAAAGAAAAGGTTTTGTGATACTGGGTGCTGAAAGAATTTATAAATCTCCAGAGAAAGCCTTCAAAAAGATACACATTGTGATCTGTAATAGTTAAAAGAAAACAAAAATAATCAAAAAATAACCCCCAAAGGCAGTAACACAAGTATAGACTTTGTTGAAATTTGAGAAATCTGTTGGGAAGCAATGGCCTGTATTTGTTTCTAGAATCCTGTACTTGCACACATGCTCCCAGACAATGCTGGAAAACCTCTAAAGCACAAGTGTGATTCCAGAGATGGAAAGGATCTATGTTGGATGTCGAGCTGTAAATGTGGATACCTGTGTGAAAAATTACCTCCTTCTGAGTCTCCAGCCCTGTCATACGTCAATAGGACTACCAGGTTCTAGGATATGACAAGCAAGGAGACCAAAGGCAAGTTCAACCAGCATTGTATTTACACCTTTTATCTGATATTAAAATCATGGAGATCTAACAAGGACACTTTGGGGTGAGAATATAACTTTCTCAAGGATTCTCTCATGCAAAAAGGTCACGTTTGCATTGCAGTTACTACTCAAGGGCATTCCATCAAATGTGGATAGCGTGCTATCTTTAGAATTTAAATTTGCCAGCAAAAGAGATTTCACTCACCAAAAATAATTCGATGAAATGTCTTGGTTGAGCATGTAAGTAAGTAGTCACACATAGGTAATAGGATTGTAGAAGGCTTGTTTTCCTGGAAAAACCTTCAAGTTATTTCAGAATCCCTACAGGCAAAGGTGGTTTAGTGAGCCACCTGACAATTAAGTTTGCACTGCATGTGGATGGTGTGACTGAAGCCAGTAGCAAAACCCGATTGGTTTTTTTAAGAGTTAGCTACCTAACTTTTATAGATGTTTCCATAAACACTAGATGATTGATTGGATTTTTGGGGCTCCTAAATATACATGTAGATTTTTGCATGGAAATACTGTACATAGACACAAGTATTAGCCAATGCTAATTTTTGCAGTTTCTGTCTTTATGTGTTTTTAGCTTTTCAGAAAGTTGTGGATCCCGCATATGCAAACATTGCATTTCCTTTTCCTCGGCTCCCTTCTCTCCAAATGAAGTAGTGAACCTTTTTGACATATAAATTAGTGTATCATAATTATATTTTTCTAAGTAAATGACAGCTGATGAGCTACAAGCAGGTGTATGTTAGAAGATGCAGAAAATAAACTACCAGCGTACTGTTGTTATTTTTAGTTGCGTAAATTGTGGAAGTGTGTGTACAGGGGAGAAGAAGGAATGACTAATAATTAAGATAATAGTAAAGGATGCTTTTGGGTCCCTGTTTAATAAGTTAATGAAAAAAACCCTGTTTTTCATCAGTGAGGAGAGAGAAATATTTGAACCCTGAAGAATCTAAATATATAGACCAAAGAATCCACTTAGAATTTATGAATTGTCCCTAATCAAGCTTTTCTATTTCTAAATATTTCAGGAGGTTTTTGTCTTTACTATATACTTTCTAAAGTTCAAGATAACAGGTTTAGGGATTTTCTGGAATCTCAACTTCCATGTCAAAGTATTAGAATTAAGTTTGCTAGCTCTTACTTGCGTTGAGGTAGTTTGGAAAATTCTAACAACTCTTTGTGGTGTGTTAGATGATTTTCAGAATAATCAGAAATTTCAGTAGAAGTGCAACAGTGATACAAACTTAAATGGAAATATTTTAAGAATTTATACCTGACTATGCCTGAAAACATATGTGTGTGTTCTCAAGAAGATGAGAAGTCAACAGTGCAGTTGACTTCATTAGTCATGTGGGAGTATATCTACTTTCATAGAATGTAATCCAAAGTAGTTTCTGGAGTTAAACAACAGAAGACCACATATACCATAAATCACGGGGAGCAGTAGTGTGGAGACATTATATGGGGAATAAATTAAGGCATTTGGTCATAAAGGCAATAACTTATTGAGAGAAAAATTAAGAAACAGTCAATAGGTTTCAAAAAGATATGAGGAGAAAAAAGAAGTCAATGAGGCAGGATGCTCAATGAAGCCTCTTTTGGGGGATGAGTGCTAAGGGGAAGACTTCTACATCAACAGTCTGCAGAAGGGTAAAGAAGAGATCCTTGTTAAATTAAGAAAAAAGAAAGGAAAGAAGAATTAAAAGAAATAAAGTCAGACCACTTATATTTCTTGATAATCCTCCTAAAATTTTTTGGCACCAAAATTTTTTACAGTACTTTCTTCTGGTATCTGTCTAATATGGAAACAACAACCAGCTGTACCCTCTAGTGATTCTCAGCTTATTTAGAACTAATCAACATGCCATGAGCAGTCTAGATTTTTCAGTACATCTCTACTAGAGTAATTTATATTATCAATTTGAAAAATACCTCTGGATGCAATAAAATTTTATATATTTGAGGGAAGCAAAGGAAAAAGAAATAACAAATTTTCAGCACTGTGATGTTGTGATGCTACCAAAAGAAGGGATTGTCATGGGAGAAATTATACAACAAAAAATCAGGACAAGCCATTTTTTCTGAATTGTTCCAGCTTGCTCTAGTCTGAGAATCATGTGGTACTAAGTTTTGTGTTTCATGTCCAGTCTGGAATCTTTCTCTATCAGCACACCTCATTTACAGAGGACTTGCTCACTGGACAATTAAGCTGTGTTCCACTGTGTATTTTCAAGGGTCTAGATAGGTTGGTTATTTGGACAACATTTCTTTTAAGGAAAAATTTGCTATTTAGACAAGTTTTAAGTATTTTGAAGGGTAGAGCAAATCCTCGATAACAATGCTGCCTGTTTCGTGAAACAGATGTCTTGAGAGACTTGGTTTCCATTTCTTTTTTGTTGAGCTGCTCTAACCAACTTGGTTAACTAGACTTTTCTTTTTTTCCCCCTTTTTTCAGAAAAATAAATTATTATATTTGTCTTCCTGAGGCAATCCTTTGAAAAAAAATACAGGTAATATACTACAGAGGATCAAACTGGACCAAAAAGATTTTCAGCTCTATCCTACCAGTGCAGATCTGAAATGTCAATTGACATGTATTTATGTATTTATTCTAATCTCTAATTGTCCATGTCTTCTGAAACATTTTAGCCTAATTTACTATTTTTGTCACCACCTTTCGTCAGAAGACAGTGTGTATGACTTTCCTAACATTACTGAATTAACCATTCAAGACTATGTCTGGGTCATGAAGAATCAAGTATTTGCCTATTAAAAACTATACATTACACCAAAAATACCCAATGACACTGGCATGGAAATTACTGGTAACCTATTTACAAGAGCATGTTGATTTAATTAGGAAATTAGCTGGGGTTTTTTTTTAAATAATCCTTGTTTCTTAATTAAAGTCTTCATGGTGTTTGAGTGCTTATTAAGTCTATTTTAAATGGATACACTGGCTACAATTTGGTATGCATTTAAAATTACCTTCTTTCTCCCATCCTTCCTCTTGCTTTCATTCATATTTATTACATAAATATTATATAAAATTGATTCAATTTCTTTCAGAATCGCATCTGAACAAAATGAATATTAAGTGAAGGGGTGTATATCCTCTACAATAAGATATGGAGAAAGAAAATAAAAAGAACCTTGCTAGCAATTGGTTTATGCTAATACCTATTTATCATCACTTTGCAAAGGTGTAGCCTGAGCTCATTTTCAGATTAATGGGATTTCCATTGTTGCAGTTTCATGAGTGATGCAGACAGTGGCTCTTGCATTGATCTGGTCTTACTTCCTTGGATTTTGAATGATTATTCCTGTTCCCTGAGTAATTTAATGATTGAATTAGGGCAATATTTAGCCAAACATCTAATTTTGAGTTTCAGAAGAATGCCAAAACCACCAAAGAAACATACTGGACAGACGTGGCTACTTCTGTATGACATTATAGTAATGGTTCTATGAAAACATAAATCTTGCTCCAAGTTGCAAGATTTTGGGTCATTGTCTCAAAATCCACGCTTACTGAGCAAAAAGAGTTTTTACAGCTAAATATAGATAGGATATTCCCTAAAAATGGTCGAAAGTAAGAAGTATTCTGTTTCTGACTTCTGAATCCTAGTAAATTAACATCTGTGTACTGAACTTCTTCAGGCTAAAAGTTATGTAAAGCATATGGTAAGCCCAGATCATTATAAAATTATCTTCCATATTTAGAATAGCAATCAGGTCAATTTTTTTGTTTATTGGGCTAATAGTGGCTGAAATAAAGTGTTGCTGATAAATTACTGGTATTACACTGTGATAATGATAAAGTAAATTATTTTAGAAAACTAATTTAGTATTTTAATAGTGACATAACTGAGATTTATATGAACAATTTTTACACTCTTGACTAGTAACCCTTTTATTGATGAGTTAATGGCCAGCTAGATAAATTAGGCTCTGTCAGCTTCACCCAATGCCTTATAACAACTCACATTGGTCATTAACTGGTTGATTGGTAAAGTGTTTTATTATTGCTTTGGAAATATTACCTAAAATGAAGCATAATAATTTCTGATCCTTTATCATTTTTATTTTGATGGCTTGACTTCTTTTAATCAAAAAATGTGATGCACATTGAGAACTCAAAATCTAAGCTGTTAATGTGATTTAAACTGAAACCATCAAAGTTACTTTTCAAATACAGATATCTGCACTTGAAATAGTAACCCACTTATGCCCTGTGAAAACACCAGGATCCACAGAGAGATTAAACCTGTTACAAAGAATTCCACATGCATTCAGTTGTAAAAAGGATTGGATACAAAAGGTTGGATACATTTCATGAGGTAGGGATTCCATGCAATATCTTCTAATTAAGTTTTATGAAACTTTTTTCCTTAGTGTTTGCACAAGTTCAGGTAGTTATTTTTTCTTTAACCATCTCAAAATGTCTTTATCCAAGTCATACAATGTACATACAGTGTGACAGTTACCTCCTCAAACCTTTTGGTTTTTTAAGGTAGTATTTTACTTTAATGGGAGTTCTCATACACACTCCTTGTTGCAGCCACATTCACGAGTCTTTGAATTAAGTTTGAATTACAGTTTGTAATTAAGAGAGCTGCAGTGTGAACTTTCGCAATGCATCATATGTTAACAATTTGTCAACAGCCTTTTCTTAATTGTGGCAGTTGTCACCTTCTCTTACTGTCTATTCTAAAACTAAATACCGTTTTAATCCCTAATTCATAAAAGTCATCTCTGTTTTGTTGTTTAACTGTGAATGTTAACAGATACAATCTCTTTTTACAGTTGGATAGAATCAAGTGGAAAGGAAAAGAGGTTATAGGAAGCAACTGGAATTTTGAATTTCCTAAGTTAATAAATTAAAATTATGTGAAAAGCAACAATAACCAAGTATCTACTAAAAATTTGTATGCTTTTCTGTGTGTGATGTGAATATTTCCCAATGAAACATGATAAAAGAGCTTCAAAGATAAAATCTGACAGCAACCAGAGGTGACTAAACTCAGTTGTCTTTCCCCAGTCACAAACTTTTGTGTGTCTGATGTGTCTTGCAGGATTCAGTAGAATCATGCTAGAACTTATTAAGTTATGACTGCAGGAATTCTGCCGTCCCTGTGTTACATTATATAGTGCCCATTACTAATTAAATATACTTCATGTATCGTTTGGGGTGATCTACAGTTCTTTACATGCTTTTCCTAAGGATTTCTAGAGCTCTCATCATCACCATTCTGTTTGATCACTTCAAGATTTACTACATCCACTCCCAGTACAATTCCCACCAACTGCAACAGAATTTAGGTGGTGGGCTGATACTGCACAGGGAGCACCCATAGCACTATACCAGCTATTGCCAAGAAAATTAACTGTGTCCCAGATGAAACCAGGACAGTTAGGGATTTAATTTTTTCTTTTTCAGGAGTCTGACAGGAGAATAGTGGGCTCCCTTGATTTCTCATCATTCCAGTTTGTGTTCTATCTCTTGAAAAGCCTTCAAGCATGAATACACATATATGAAAGATCAGATCTAGTTTCCAGGGATATTCTGGAATGAGATTACTTTGTTATCTGCAAAGACATATGCAGGGAAAATTTGGTTATAAGATATTTTGGAGTGAGAAGACAAGGACAAATTAAAAAATAAAAAAAAAAAAAACAAAAAAACCAGCCAACTGAGCCTGTTTCATGGTTTAACTCCAGCTGACACACAGCTGCTTGTTCATTCTCCCACCCCAGTGGGATGAGGAAAGAGAATTAGAAAGGCAATAGGAGAAAACTTGTGTGTTAAGATAAGAAAAAATAAATTACTATAAACATCATAATTTGCTATTATTATCTGTTATTAATATTAAATTAAAAGGAAAATAGCAAAACAGATAAATAAACCCAAGAAACATAGTGATGCATATGCAAACAACTGCTCATTGACAACCAATCCTTGTTCAAACAGTCTTTGAGAAGCACAGCCCTCACCAACCCTCCCCTTAGTTTTATTGTGAAGCAGGATGCCATATGGTCTGGAAAATCCCTTGGGTCATTGTGAATCATCTGTCCTGTCTCTGTCCCCTCCCAGCTCTTTTCCACCCCTGGTCTTCTTGCAGGTGGGGCTGTGTGAGGAGCAGAAAATGTCTTGTTTCTGTGTAAGATGTGGTCAGACAAAACAAGAACGTCCCTGAATCATCAACACTGTTCATTGCACAAATACAAAACACAGCCCCACAACAGCTACCATGAAGAAAATTAATTCTACCCCAGCCAAAGCCAGCACTCCCTGATTGGTACAGTCCAAGACTGTTAGTTTAGTCTGTTAATAGCTCCCCTTTAATTCCACAATGAAAATATGAGGAAAAGAACAGGGTTCATGAAAACCCATAGATATGAAAGGGTTACAATAAGTCATCCAGTCCAATCACGTATGCAGAGCAGGTCTGAACAAAACGGAATGCTCAAGGCCTTGGTCAGATAAATTCTTAATGTTGTCAAGGATGGAGATCTCACAGCCTCTCTGGAGCCCTGTTCCAATATTCTGTTTTTTAGCATTAAATATTGGTTTGGACTCCTGGTTATTCATGGTTTCTTCAAAGACCTTGTTGATCTCCTTTTTATCCATGTTTCAGCTCTTCCTGATGCTGTACAGTCTGCTTTCCTCTAGTAAAAGCTTCCTAACCGAGCACCTGTCGTGGTTTGACACTGGCTCAATGCCAGGCACCCATGAAAGTTGCTCACCCTCTCCTGTCACATCTGGGCAGTGGAGAAAAAAAAAATTAACAAAGGGTTCATGAGTTGAGGACTGGGAGAAAAAACTCTAATGGCAAAACAGGCTCAGCTTAAAGGTACAAAGTGAGTTTATCACTAATAGAGTCAGAAGAGGATGATGAGACATAAAATAAGCCCTTAAAACACCTTTTTTACCCCTGCCCCTTCCTCCTTCCCACCAACAGTGCAGGGAGAAAAGGCATGGGGGTTTTTGGGTTAGTTCATCACTGAGATTTTCTTCTGCTGCTCCAGGAGAGGAGTCCTTCCCCTGTGAGACTGTGGCATCCCTCTCATGGGAGACAGCTCTCTGTGAACTTCTCTGGCGTGGGCCCACTTTCACAAGCTGCAGCCAAACCTCACCTGCTGCAATGTGAGCTCCTCCCATGGGCACACAATCCCCCCAAAACTGCTGTGGCATGGGTCACTCTTCCATGGGGTGCCATCCCCCAAGGACAGGCTGCTCCAGCCTGGAAGCAAGGGCCCACTTTCCACCAGGTGTCTTACAGGATCACAGCCTCCACCAGACATCCACCTGCTCCAGCATGGGTTTCTCCCCCACAGGCTGCAGGTGGATCTCTGAATGCCTCATGGATCCACAGGCTGAGAGTGGGTCTCTGCATCCCCCATGGAACCCCAGGGGCTGCAGAGGCAACAGCTGCTTCACCATAGTCATCACCATGGCCTGCAGAGGAGTCTCAGCTCCAGTGCCTGAAGCACCTCCTGCTCCTCCTTCTTCACTGACCTTGGTGTCTCCAAGTTGTCTCCCTCCTTCTCCTCTTCTCTGGCTAGAAGAAAAAAAAGGTGCACATGCTCACTTGTTTTTGATTTTCTTCTTCAATGTATCATCACAGAGGCATTACCAACCTCTCTCATTGGCCCAGCCTTGGCCAGCAGCATGTCCATCTTCACAGCCATCAGGGATTGGCTCTGCCAGACATGGTGGAAGCTTCCAGCAGCTTCTCACAGAAGCCACCTCTGTGGCTCCCCCACTACCAAAAATCAATGTAGCACCTCAGCTAAAGCATGTGAGACCACCACCAATTCCAGCTCGGGGTTGGAGCAACAGGCGCTCCTGACAGCTTGCACAGCAGAATTGTCCCACAGGAGCCCTTGGAAAAGGCCTCTGATGCCACAGCAGCTGTTGCAGGTGGTGTCAGTATACTTTGAAGAATCTACATTCACAGCTAGGGAAGAGCCAATAATTAGCTCCAGAAATAGTGGTATTTAAATCATGGAGGAAAGTGGATTCATTTTCCTTAGATCTGTCCATCTCTACTAGTGTATTTCATATTTTTTCTCCTTAAACAAGCTACACACTTAAGTATCATTATACATCTTTTCCATTGGTTCAATGTCTAAAGAGGTTATTTTGAATGATTAGTTTAGGCTAGATGGCTTAGTGATATCTACAGATGGTAGGAATAACTCAGTCTCATATGGAATATCGGCAAATCCAGCAGAATTTTCCATTATCCATTCACATCCAGGCCTTGACAGTGAATGGATATTAATATTTCTGTCCCAGGACAGTTTGCAGTGGCAAACACAAATATCCTATATCTATATAGATCTTAATGTGTTTTTCAGGTTAATGAAAAAGACCCTGAGAATCAACATGGCTTATTGAGTGGGCTAGGAAATCTGTTTATGTGTAAGTAGGCTTCTTTTTTCTTCCTTTTTTCTTTTTTTCTACACTCATTAACTTAGAAAAATTGTATTCAGTAGTAGCTGACCTAAGGAGCACATTTATATTTGCTCAGACAGCAAAAATGTAGACAAGAAAATGTCTTTTTCAGCAACATAAAGACACATGAGGCATACGAGGAGAGTCTTTACAATAATAATTATATAACTAACTTAATTAGTGTCTGCTTCAATCAAAAGACAAGCAAGTTGCTTTATATCCACAGAGGCTAAAATATTAAAAAAATACACAAATGCTTCTCCAGGTTGTTGTGTTATGTTTATGATCCTTGGAAGAGAAGACAATTCATCTAACTGGATAAAAAAAAAAAAAAAAAAAAAAAAAAAAAAAAAAAAAAAAAAAAAAGAAGAAGTGGGAATATGTAAAACAAAATTTTATAAAGCAGTTCAGAAATTGAACAGGAATATATCACCCAACTCCCCAAAATAAAGTGAAACACAATCATCAGCACTGTTATTGCTTCTACTGTAGCAACACTTGGACTGACACTAGGTCCCCTAAATATGAAGTGTTTTCAAAGCCCCAAGTGAATCCTCTGTTCAAAAACAGACAGGCCAGATAAAGAAGAGGAGTAGTAAATAATGTCCTTATTTTATAAGTAGAGAAATGAAGCTTCTCCAAAGTGACACAGGGAATCTGTGAAGGCATTCTACTGAAACTTGAGTCTGTCACTCTGCAATTCATTTTAAAAAAAGTATGTGAATGCAGGACAGATTTAATTCAAATGAGCATACAAAGGTCCTGTGGAAACCTCACAGAAATGCAGGCAAGGATTCACAGCTGGCCACATAAATTGGTTAGTTCCTCCGACTATTGATTCACTCACATTAGGCTTAGAAGGAGCACAGAAGCCAGAGGAGTTTTTTGCATTTCTCTGCATGGTATGGGTTGTCACTGAGATAATTTCAAACTCACTCTGACTGGCCAAGGTATGCAATATCTAGAGCTGCTTTTGTAAATTCATACAAAAATATTACTACAATCATTCTTGGATATTGAAAGACTCTCTGAAATATGAAAGGATGGTGAATACAAGTAATCATGCAATTAGCAGTGATGATTTTTTTTACTTTCACGCCTTAGTGAATCAGTCTAAAATTCAGTGGAAATCTGTTAAAGACTACTTGGCTATCTCTGTTGGAAGTATCAGCAGAGGAATTGAAGGTATCTGCTACATTAGCATTGCCAAGACTTGAAGATTATGCATCTGCAGAAAATGAAATAAAGCTAACCATCAATGTTAGAGGACTGTGTGGACAGAACTACCATCCCTTTAGAAATTTTAAAAAAAATATTTATTTGACTCCTGATTCTTCTTTTCCTTAGCTGTTTATAACCCTTCTAAATATTTTGAAAAAGAAGTTTATTTTTATCCCTAAATATTTTAAGATAGATATTCTCTGGCTGAGAACAACTGTGATTTTACCCCTGCCAACTCAGTAAGTTCCACCCATGCAGAGGTTAAAGAGTAATGAAATTAAAATTCTGTGGCATTCTCTTCTATTTCTTGCAAAATAGAGTGAAAACAGGAGCAGGAAATAAAAAGATTACATCAGAATTAATCCTAAGTAACGATTAAGTCATTAATGCAATTGTGTGTTTTTTAAAAAAATAAGAACTAAGTAAATTAAATAAAAGCAGTATTAGAAAAGATTTTGTGAAAACAGAAGAATAAATAGCACATTCCTTGACCTGCTTAAGTAATCAATGTATTGCAAAACTGGTTCAGAGAGTGTAAAAAAGAAAGCAAGCCTTTTGCCCATCTCTTTCTCCACCTCTCTATCACACAGACTCTCCCACAATAGTAAAGAGTCAAGAAATCTTTGAGGAAGAAAAAGAGTTCTCCCTAAATTTCATTTGGATGAATTGTGTTTTTTCTCCAGAAAATATGATAAAGGAAAGAATGTAAGATATTATATTAATCTTTTTTCTTTCACCTTCCTCCTACCCTTCCAAGGCAAAACAGTGAAAATTAACTCTTCAGTGAAAGGAATGGCTTAAAACGTATCTATAACAACATGATGATTCATGCATAAACTCCTTCTGTCACACACAAAGTTAAATATTTTGGTGTTTGTTTTGTTTTGCGTTTGGTTTTGTTTCATTTTTAATTGAGACATAAACACTTTTTAGAAAGATTTGTTTCTTTTTTCGTAGCTTTTTTCATTAAACAGATATGTAGTGATCTGCCTTTTTTTTTTTTTTTTGTCTTTTTTACAAGGATTCCCTGTTGACCTGTTGGTGAATATTGAAGGGTAGATCTCTCCTGTAATTTTCTCCCTCAAGTGTCTTTTGATTTGTGCCAAGACTGTCATCTTCTGCCGTAAGTCTCACCTTGATTTAAGTGGATAAGAAATTCTAAGGTGGTCTCTACTTTCTCTGGAATTCACTTCTTAATCAATTGATTTAAAAAAAAAAAAAAGGCAGATCACTACATGTAATGTGTACGTGAATGTGTAAGCAATGTTATGCATTCCCTTTTTAAAAGTTCTGGTGTATTAACATGTCCCTGATGTCAATACAATCAGTTGCAAAAAATATCTCACAGAGTTATATAGAAGGTATTACTTGGATATTATCAGTGAAATCAAGTGAATCATTCCTCTAGTAATGTTGTTTTTTCACCAGATTTAAAGGTTGAACTTTAAATTTTCAGTTAAGTTGTCATATTTTCTACAGGGAAGAAAAATAAGAAAGTTTTCTTGTTGAATATAACATTTCTTAGTTATTGACAAAGGCTGATGATTTGACAGATTAAATTTTCTTTTTCCTTTTAAATATTTGCTTATAGAATCTTGGAACTCTTATTTCCATTAAAAAAAAATACACCAAACAAATCTATAACAACAAAGCAACAAACAACTCAGCCCAAACAGAAAAAAAACACAAAAAACCCACCACATCAAACCCTACCCCACCAAAAATCCCCCTGAAAAACCCAAGTAACAAATACAGGAAAAGAGGAAAAAAAAGATAAATCTTCCTATGATATACAGCTTTAAAATTGCTTTTTGCTTTACTGCAGGCATTTTACTGTGCCAATATATTCAGCATTTCCTGTTTACAATGCACAGAACCCCTCCACGAACAGAATTTCATATGTAATGGAGAAAGGTCAGGTTTTGGTACGTCTTAGTTACTTCTGTCCCTAATTTTATGTTATTGGTAAAATGTTAAATATTTTTTTAATGTTAGATTGCAATAAAGCTACCTTGTCTCTGCCTCCTTTGCCACTATTAAATTCAGGCTTTATTTATAGATCACATCTTTTAAGTTGTTGGAAGCACATTATCATCATATGGAAATCACTAAATGCTCTTTTGGCTTCGTGCTTTAGCTAGCATGTTTCAAGGAGTGTAATGAGTTCACCTTTTATTTAAATATGATTAAGAACATGGAAACTTTATTGTTGTCATCACTCAGAATACCTGTGAAAGAAATAGATGTGACTCTGGAAGTTCTATGATTCAGTGTTTAGTATGAGCCAAAAGAGATGTCATTGTTTTCTCACAATCAACTAATCCAAAATTTCAAGGACAATGTGTTAAATTTTGCAGTCTAAAATTGTGAAATGTCTTCACAAATGTTAAGTTCAATCCCTATTTAGGACTTAATACCCAACAACTAAGAAGATTCTATCTAGAATCTGAATGGGAGAGAGATTTCCATTCCCAAAATGATACATTAGATCAGATGCACATTTGTACAATTCTCAAAGGATGCCCAGATGAATACTAAAAGAATAGTAACAAGAAAATTCAATCCAAAGTTACTTCAAATGATCTATAAATCTACATGCTGAAGTTCTTAAATGAACTCTTTTGAAAACTTTACTTTTTCATAGCCATTTTTGTTTTCATTCAACTCTTTGGCATTTAAGTAATGGAAAAACATTCTAAACAAGAAAAATAACAACAACAAAAACAACAACAAACAAACAAACAAAACCCCCAAACCAAACAGACCTAAATTTTATTTCCTTTCCATCTGAAAACCTTATTTTCAGTTTTGATGATTGTACCAATATCAGCAGAAAACATGCAAAGCAGAAAAATCCTTATGGGTTCCTTCCAACTTGAGATATTTTTTGATAGGAAATCCCCCCAATACTCAGGAGATTCAAACAAACAGCTTTTCTGCAGAAGTGTCCCCTGTAAGGCACTTTATTCTGACTGGGTACAGCACTATTTTGTGAATTTCACCATCCTTTCTAATTTGTTTTAATGTCACTGTTGGAAAATAGATAACAAAACTAATTAATAAATAAAGAACTACATTACAAACAGGATTGCTCTGTGTCTTTACATCCATAACAATGCTTCAAGTGGATGTGGAAACTTATTTAGAAACACCCTAGGTGTACTGCAGCTTTATTGCACTCGTGAGCACAACTGCACAATGAATCTTTCTTCAATTAACAAAACAGGACTCTTAAACTACAATGACCTGATTTATTTGACACAGGAAAATTTAATGTGCTTCAGAGATAGTGCACTAATGCAGTCCTCTGTGTCAAAGCATCATCAAATATGCATTTTTTTAAATTTATTTTTATACACCAGCTTGCATGTGCTAGGCACAAACATGAATATAGTGCCGACTTTTCCATTCGTTTTGCTCCAGATAAACATTTTTACATTCCCTTGTTCATCATTTAATCATATGAAAGACCAATATTTGCTAGAAACAAAAATAGTTGGAAAAGTAGGTCAAGATCAGACAATAAGCAGTGAGCTTTGGATTGTGTTGACATTTATAGATGGCCTGGTACGTGTGTAGGAGACACCAATACAAATGTAATTTCTCCATGTGGGTCGTTAGACCATCTGTTTTTTCAACCCGTTTCTGAATGTGAGGAGCCAATTAAACATAAGACACAGCACCATACAGGGGTAATTGTGTTAAGCTTTTAGTTGCCAGTGCCATTCAAACAAGAAAATCAAGGAAATTAGAGTGACACCAAACACAGGATCACAGCATAAAACATGTCTGCTTCTTTTGGCTATAAGATCATCTATCAGGAACATTAAAGGTGTCAGTGAGTTTTTTCATAGTTCTCCTTTTTTATATATTTTAAACACCAAATTATTAATTTTATTGAATTGGGCCATGAAACACCAGACTTTGAAGGGATCTTTGGAAGTTGGTTCAAATTCTTCACTCCCAAGACCCATTAAATCAGATGTTTGTATAACTACATAAACCTCCTGTGTGCTCTTGCCAGCTCTGTAATTGGGAGATTGTGACCTTGGAGACCAATTAAAACATTAGTTTTCATCGCTGCTCTACTAACTTTACTTTTCAGAAGACAGAACACTTACTTGACTCAATATAGCGAGGTAAAACTGTAATGAATAATTTCCTGTAATATGCCAATAAGGTAAAGACCACATAATTCCCACTTAATGATGAAAAATTAACTGACTTGAACAAATTATATCTTTTTTTTATATATATAAAAAAACCCCAATAAAAACACAAAACAGAACACAAAACACCCCACCCCCCCCACCCCCCAGTTCTGTGTATCATCAACACAAAAGGACACAGATGCAAAGGTTTTATATATAAAAAATGGCAATTTATAATCCTGGCCTAATTGTTATGCATGTGGGCACAGAGAGATCAGCATAAAGAGCATGGAAATGTCTGCCTCTTGTGAAGAAATATTGTCTAGGGATGTCATTGGAAGGGATAAGATTGCAAAGGAAGAAAGCCTATAAGCATGCAAAGATCTGAAGAATTGTTATGAAATAAAATTAGGACATTAATGTATGCTTCCCTGTATGCTTTGCAAATTGCTAAAAGTTTCAAGCCTTCACCACTATCCTGCCTTATCAAGGGCTCTTTTTCTTCTCTGTGCCTCTTTGTCGATACAAAATTTGTACACACAGGATGTGGTGAATTTATCTCCTGTCAAATATATTCAAAATGGCCAAGTGTTAAGAATTTGAGATAATCCCATTCTTTCAAAATGTCTATGCCTACAACTGAAGTATTAACTAGGGTTTACTGTAGGTAGGATGGGGTAGAGAAATTTGTGACTGGTACTTCCAGCACTGCCTAGTTCCATGCAGGGATGCTGAATAGACTCTGGGAAGTTTATCCTTAAAGTAGCATGATGATGGTGGCTACAGAATGTTGAAAAGAAGAGAATCTACAGGAAGAGCAGAGAAATAAATAAGTGAACATGGATTGCGGAGGAGAGATTATGTCTTGAGCTGTGCCCTTCCCTGCTAAACTCCAGCAACATGTGCACAGGAGTCTAGTCCTTTCTCTAAGATAAAAGCATAAGTGTGTTGGTTTTGTTTTAGCTTTATTTTATTTTATTCCTAAGGAGATAAAAAATAATAGATAACAGTCAGGCAGCAACTGTGACAGAGCAGAATCCATGTAGGTTATTCCAGTAGATCACTGAGCAGTTCTGAATTTGTACAAAATATCTTGGACCTGAATATGTTTCAGCTGCCCAGGTAAGCCTCTACAGGGTAAAAAGCTTTTCAACCTGAATTATAATTGTCATATACCTTGCACATACAATTTAGTCCCCTTCAAAACACCTAAAAAACAGTCAATTTTTTTCTATTTTCATTGAATTACAGGTTTTTGTACTCTTTCAAGTGAACTGCTCTGAAAATACTGGCTTTTGAACTCTGCCTAATCCATATCGCTGCTTCTGCTGTTTGGTTAACATCTAGACAATTATTCTATTTCAAATTTTACCCCTTGTCATCCATCCATATTTAGCTTGCATGCCTGTTCCCTCCCGTTCTGCACTAGTGCAGGTGTGATAATGCCATGGTGTGAGGTCTGAGATTGTACAAGGTCAGTGCTAAAAGCTTTGCAACCTTTTCCTTTCATGTTTAGCAGTCTGTGAACTTCCTCCTGCAGTTCAGCTGGAGAATTTGATTTTTCCATTGAGCTAACAGAACCTATTGATGGTTTATGTACATTCTATTCCACTGCCTCTTTGAAGAAGAGCTTAAGTTGAATAAAATTACTGGTGATGTTTTGTGCACCATGAATAATTTTGGGGGTTTTCTGTCTCACCTGAAAATAGTAGATAGATGAATGATTGCAGTAGCAGATGTGAATTGTGACGTCAATGCTATTTCTGGCCAACTTAATGGAATAATCTATCAGAGGGAGAGTATAATGACAGCCCAGTGATGTATGAGCAAACAACTCTTGTGATGTCAATCCAACTTCTCTTGGTCTGTACCAGTAAAGGTTACCGTGTCAATGAGTGAGTCACTTCTGCCCTGTTGTTAGCCTCATTCAGTACTGAAGGCTTCTTGAGTACTGGCAACAAACACGGGTAGTCCTGGCTGACTTCTCAGATCTTGTACTTATGGGAAATTGTGTGATTTATATCATAGTATTCTGAAAGGGACTTATAAACTCAACCTGCAGTTCCTCTAGAGTAAGAAGTCTAAGGGTGTCTTGCATTACATATCCCTCCTGCAGTCAATCGATATTTTGTAGTTTAAAAATTGCTTTTAAAGCTAAAACAATTTTCTTTTTCAAGTTTTGGGTGAGTTTCAGGGAGCCATGTGTGTCTTCGGCTTGTTTTCCTTAACTAGGTGTAGCAAGCAGCTTTAACTTTTTTGCATGTTCTTGTATTCTGCACAATTACTTTTATAACAACATCTATTTGGATACCTGGTGAAGTAAGAGCTTACCTATGCAAGTAAAAATAATTCAAGTGGCCACCACTGAACATCACTGCATTCATACAAGTGCTACACTGTTGTATCAATGATTAATTAAAGTCTGCACAGTACACATTTGAAGCAGAGGAGGCCAGTGTATGGAAGAAACATTGGGAAGTCTTTGATGATCTCGTGCCATGTTACATTGGCAGATTTTCACCATTATTTATCATGTGGGTGTAAGTAGTACCTATTATGGCTTTGTTTAAGCCCTTTAAATTAGCACAGGCAAGTGATGCCTGTCCGTACTATGGATTTCCATAGCTGAAATGAAGATAATCCTTTAAATTCCCCATTTGATTATTGTTTATTAATATAGGAATTTGTAGTCCAGTGGTCCTTGCATTTTGAAGAAGACATTCAAGGTAAATCAGATAAGATACCCAAAAAGTTCCCATTTACTTCTTCTGCTTACAAGGAAATCCAAGTAAACACACTTACATGACAAATGTTTTAGGTGATATAAAGTGAGCCTTGTTTTGTGGGTCATTTCCAGTCATTAGTGGTGACTAACACTGAAACCTGAG
>JANPWX010020150.1:1601592-1680163 GCA_024734555.1 Trochalopteron elliotii
GTGGTCGAGAGCTGGTGGAGGAGAGGCGTGGAGAGGAGAGGAGAGGAGAGGAGAGACATAGTAAAAATGTAATAGTAGTTGTCAAAGCACTTTAAATTCAAAGCTTCTTATTCTTTTGTCTGGTGGCTATAAATAATAAAAAAGTCCATATTCATGCATGAAATATTTTGTCTTGATCTTTTCATTCCCCTTTTCTGGCTTCACTGTTTGATATTAAATGCTGCAGATGCAAATTATTTTTAAAGTTCCCTGTGCAACCCATTGACTGTTTGTGTGCCTGCCTTTAGCACAAAATAATTTCCTAGTCACTCTTTTGTCTACACTGGCCAAGATCTCCTTGGGTGTAATGTGCCTCCTGTTTTAGGTACATGACTTCATCTCATTTGTAGGTACTAGTCAAGGGGGAAAATTATACCAGGCCACATGCAGAATTTCTGCAACATATAGACAGGGTGCAGAAAACGTGCCTTCCGAAAATTCCAAATCAGGCTGCTATTCCTGATTTAAACATGAGTTTTGTGATGCCATATAGAGTAAAAAAAACTCTTCTGATATTATGTGTGTTGATTTCTACATCCATATGTGTCAGTTATCCTTAATTAAAATAATATTGTTCATTGTATCACCCAAACAGTTTAGATGACCTTGGTCAGGCTTCTCTCAGTTTTGAAACAAAACCCTAGGAAAAAGAGCATAGAGGTGGTGTGCATGTGCTGTAAACAACACAGTCTCAGATCCTGAAATCAGAGGAAAAACAGTAACATTAAAACTTTTCTGCAATGTTGGAGTGATGGCACAACTTGTATCTCTAAAAAATGTCCTTTTATAATGTTTCGTATCCTTAAAATGTCTTCTTTTATAATGCTTCTCCTCCCATATGGAAGGTGTGGAAATCATATAACATTCACCAGACATCTTCCTGCACAGATCCACCAGAACTGAGGAGCAACATCTTTGGAAGGAAATTCAGGGGTATTCCCATGCACAGAGCTGATAGACTGGCCTGAAATCACACTTTCAAAAAAATTCAGCCTTGCAAAGGGAGCAGTTGCATCCAAGCTTTGCTGCATCCACTGAGATCTCTCTGGTATGTGCTAAGTCTCAAACATACCAGGAAATTCTTCAGGACAGTACCAGTCAACACAAGCCAAAACTCTGCCAAGGAGTGAACTACTTTTTTGAGAAAAATATAGATGAATACTCTCAGATACTGTTTAATGTTCTAGTGCAGATCTCTTCAGTTAATTCTGTACTCCTCTGGCAGCAGACAGGACTGCTTTCCCCACTCATGCCTGTACTTTCAATCCTGATTAATATACTAACATATTAAAATCTTATCAGAAGATCATAACCTATTCCCTTGGTGTCTCTGATTCATAAAGGGAAATTATAATAACCCCAACTCCTTTGTCAGATTATGCAATCATTGACCAGGGATTTGAGAGTCAGCAGGCAGGAAATTCTTGGCCCTGATGTAGGTCTTTAGATCATATTAATTTGTGTTACATAAATAGAGTTGTTTTCCCTTTCCTTACAATCTTTGGAGTTACGGAGTGCTCTTCAACCCAAAAAACAAGCCTATTATATAAAAATTTATTGATTTCAAAATATCCACTTTTAGAAGAATAGAAAACTCAGCTGATTAAACTAAATTTTGATAGTGTATTCAAAATAATTAATTCAGTTCTTTAGATTTACCTCTTTAAAGTTTGAACCATAATATTTTTGAAACTATTACATTTAAACATATATAGGTTAGCATTTTTTTTTAAGAGAGTGTAAATGTTATTTAAAATTCGATGAAACACATCTTCCTCAGATCAATAGTGAGTAACAAACCCACATGGAATGTAAATATTTTTGCTGCACTGACTCATTTGTGAAATCTTCACACACCATAATGAATATTCATGTTAAAAGTTAAAAATTCTCTTTGTTTGACTTTTTTGGACAGAAAGGGCTTGCTATTTTGAAAACACGCATTTATTTCATTTCAATGTTTGTTTTTGTTTTTATTCTTGCTCAATTCTTTCAGTCCCACTCCTGTTAGACCTTGTGGTGAGTGGTCACTGGATCCCTTTGGAGAAAATGTCAACATTTCTTTAAAGATGGTGAGACTTTCTTTTTTAATCTTTCTTCACCTACTCTATTACCAATTACTAGACAAGTTTGGAACAGCCACAGGACAAAGTGAAAAGTTGGCTTCATCCTCTTCTTCACTGCTCCATTTTCTTGTCATCTCCAAGCCACGCTACCTTTCAACAGCACATTCCAAGTTCTCATGCTTCTGATACTCTGTGAAATGAAAACAAAAGTACAATAATTCTGCCATGTTTACAAGAGTCCTAAAGAATGTCGAGAAATTGCAAGTTTCCATGTGAATAGTCAGGGAAAAAAAATCAGGAAAGACCTTTGCATTACATGAGCAGTTCAATTATGTTGTTCATTGACTTTAAATGGATTACTGCTATGATGTAGTAAATAGAAACTGCATAAAGTATTTATATTTTATTTAAATGTCAGTTACTTAATTTATTTTCTCATTATACATTAAAGTAATGATCATCCTGTTTATTAGTGTTACATATTTTATGGAGTTCACAATGCTGTGTAACTTGGAACAAATGAATAGAGGTCACTACATTACCCATTGTGAAAGATGGTATCAGCAGTAGTGACACACAGAGAAAAGAGGAGTAAAATCATCATGGGAAAAAGAGGCCAGGATGCTATAATCTCTTTGAGGAACCATTGTGCTATCCATTAAAAGGAAAAAAAAGGAATTTCACCACAAGGATTTTGACTTACATGTATAGATCGTTCATCTAAAAATGTCTTAAAGCCTTTTCCAAATGCGTTTTCTACCTATATACAGAATGAAAAAAAAAAACAACAAAACAACAAAAAAACCAAAACAAACCCGTGATCACTAGCAAAATACAGATAACTGTGATGAAATGTGAATGCAGTTTAAACAGAAGACATGAATGTTGTGCAGCAGTTCAGGAAAACATAGTGATCTATAATGCAATATCACAAAGAAATATAGTCAGAAATTTTTATACCCAAATTAAATTTGAGCTAGGATTGATAGAAAATAATGAGATAGAAAGCTAATATACAGACACAAGTAACCATCCCAAATCAAAATTAGCTCAGACTTTCACAAAATTCCTTTTTGCAGGCAAATAAGATTTGCACAAGGTATTTCAAATACAGTACTGAATTTTGAACACCCACAATCTTTTCAATACTTCTTTCAACTAGTTCAAGATGGAAACTAAAAAAAAGAAAAAAATCAACCAAAAAAACCACACAAAATTTGTGAAACATTTGCTGCAATGTCAGTGGTCATTAGCGCTGTTGTAACAGAGTACCTTCTGTATGCAACTGAGGGCTAAGCAAGTCTTAATGAGATGAATAGCTATTTTTATAAAATAAATTAGGAAAAAAAAATATTGAGATATATACGTAGGTCTCCTGGATGACCTTGTTTCTCCTGAGTGCTCTAGAGAAGTTACCCACTCATTGCAAGCATTTAAACTGGAAGGGATCTCATAGGTCATTGCTTTTAATTTCTTATTGTTACATGGTATCCCAGTGTTTGCCTTTTTTATACACTCCTTCCAAGGCTGTTTTTAAAATAGACATTTTTTCTGATTAGCTTTGTTTTTTTGCCTCCAGCATTTCAGTCACTCATACAGGGAAGTTACTATCACAGGGAAACAGAAATGAATAAAACCCCAAATGCTGTTGTTTCAATGTTGTTTCAATGACTGTGAAAATTCGGGGTGACACACAAATTTTGATTTTCACTCCAAATTACATTACCCTTAGAAGAGTTTCAATTTCAAGAATGAAAACACAAATAAAGCTTTATGCCTGATATCGTCTGTTGGTGTCTTGGAAAGCTGGAGAAAGGGGTGAGTTAAAGAGTAATAATTCAGCCCAAAGAGAAGGGAACATGTACCAGATCCCTTCTCACAAGTTATGAGCTGAACTTACCAAAATTTCCCTGTGTCTCTGCAAGCTCCCTTCCCAAAGCTGCTCATATTTTTCAGTCACTTAAAACAGAGAGTGATAATCACCAGCACCTGTTTTCTCCCTGTACTCAGTTCCTCCTCACCCATTTCCTCCTTTTCTCTTTACTGTCAGGGAAAAACTCACAAAGAGAGAGAACCATCAAACTGGAATTTAACAAAATCCTCTCAAGTTTGTTTTGAGAGATAAAAATAAATAAAATCAGAAACAGGATATTGCAAGAATTTCTTAGCTGAACAGCTGAAAAAGAGAAAAAAAATTGAATTAATATTAGAAATGCAAAGGAAGTGGGCTCCAAATCTGACGACTTGTTTTGTTTCTTCAGCATTGTACAGGTGGAGCACAGCAGCCAGCAAAAATAGAAAACCTTGATATCACACGCTCAAATATCCCTTTAACTCTGACTGGGACCTTGGAAGCAACTTGTACATCCTACCTTTTTCTCCTCTGAGTATTTGTAGCATGTGTGGTAAAAAATGACCAAAACAAAGTGTCCCCTCAGGACAAGAGAGACACTGAGGGGCTGGAGTGTGTCCAGGGAAGAGAATGGAGCTGGGGAAGGGGCTGGAGCCCCAGGAGCAGCTGAGGGAGCTGGGAAAGGGGCTCAGCCCAGAGAAAAGGAGGCTCAGGGGGGACCTTCTGGCTCTGCACAACTCCCTGACAGGAGGGGACAGCCAGGGAGGGGGTCAGGCTCTGCTCCCAGGGAACAGGGACAGGAGAGGAAATGGCCTTGAGTTGTGCCAGGGGAAATATAAGTTGGATATCAGGGAAAATTTCTTCATTGAAAGGGTGGTCATGTATTGAAATAAGCTGCCCAGAGAACTGGTGGAATCACCATCTCTAAAGGTATTCAAAAAAACTTGCAGATGTAGCACATGGGGGCATGGTTTAGTGTTGAACATAGCAGTGTTAGGTCAATGGTTGGACTCAGTGATCTGGAAGCTCTTTTCCAATCTTTAATGATTCCATGATTCTTTGATTTTAAACTGTAAAATGGGACAATCCCAGACAGAATTCCTGGTTTGCAGCCAGCTGTGCAACTAAAAGATATACCAGGACTCCGACTCGGGCCTTCAGATTTTGGTTGTATATCCAAGACAAGCTAAGTATAGCACAGCTGCTTGAAATGGAAAAGAAATGGCTTCTAATATCCAACATGCTGTTGTAAATATTTTTTCAGTGGAAAATATCACAGTTGTTGCTGATGTGTCTGACAATATAAGCAGGAGTTTGTGTAGGCCTGTAGAGTTTGCTTAGTGTGGATTATGGTGTTCAGAGTGCCATTTCATTTGTACTCCAGATCTTTTTCAAAGCCATTTAACTGATTAGATTCTCAGTCATGGTCACCCTTAATACAAATCTGATGCAACAAGGTAAAATGGCAAACACATCTTTAAAGGATCTTTTGCATTTTCCCCAGCTCAGAGTATTGCTGCATTTTTTTTTCCTTAACTTGTTAAAATAGTTTCACCAGATGAAAAAATCTTATTTGTTTCTGTTTTGAGAGCAGAGTAATGATCTTTGTTGCTAAACCTCAAACTGAGAACTCCCAAGCATTGCCTTTGGGCTCCTGCAAGGATGTGTCAATTTCTAACAGGGATTCTTCTGGACAAAGCCTATTGTGTAAACACCTCGTGAGTTTTAGATGTCATCTACAGGAGATGAGATGAGATGAATCATACTTTGGATTATAAAGAGAGCCTGGGTGGCTCTTCCAGGCATCAATATCTGTGCTGCTGTCACAGTTTACTCGATTTCACACACATATTTCATTTCACACACCACGGCCTCTGTGCTGCTGCACAGCCAGGGGAGTACAGCCAGCTCATTCTGATTATTTGGAACACGAGTTTCATGGGCTGCTTGAGCTGTATTTGTTGCACAGAATTTATTTATTGTCTGCAAAACAAGGACGATCTCATCCCCTTAGACAACAGCTCTCTTCCCATGCATCCAGGTCCCTTGATACTATTTTAATTGTCTACTACAGGTTATGCAGCACAAATAAATCTATTACAAGATAGCGGAATGGATATTTTAAATTTCAAATGTTATGGTGCTCTCCTGTCAGCTAAAGTAGATTTATTTTTTTTTTTACTGTAGGCACTGATGATTTTATGCATATTCTAGTTATAAAAATAGATTAAATAAACTAATTACCTGAAGTAATAAACCAATAAACTCTAATGGGTTTTACCAGATGTCATCTCCTGATAACTCTCTCTTATACAGCTTGGGACAGATCTTTACCCTGGAAAATTCTCACAGGTACTTCAAGTTATCTTTCTCTGTAATTCAGTGTCAAGTAAATTTTGCATCGATGGAGATGAACTGTTTGAAAATGGTGATAATTTGATAATTTTACAGAAGAAAACTTTTCCCTTTGGTCTTTAGATATCATTGGACATTTCTATCTGTCAGTGGTAATTTCCACTGAATTACTTAATGCACTAGAGTATCAGTGCCTTGCAAAACAATCACATTTAACAAACAGGATTGAAACACATATTTTGAGAACACTGAACACTCCTCCTTCTGCTTTATACCCCTTTCAAATTTTAAGGTAATAACAAGCCTGTGAAAATTTTTAAAAAAGGGAAAAAGTAACAGCAATGACAAGAAAGACTATTAAAGAAAAAAGATTTTATTTGGTTTAGTTTTAACAGGAACAATGACAAGAGCTAAATAGAATGATGCTATGCTTTGACACTGGTAATGAGGTGAACAAATTATATCGTGTCCCCCTAATTCCAAGCATGTTGAGTGGTTAACTACAGCAGTGATAAAATAAGCACATTTTTCAAATGCAGATAAAGGCTTACTATGCACTGTCATTAGCAAGCAGGAACTTGGCATCCCCTCTCAGCCAGCATATTCCTGTCAGAAAATATGAATGGCTCTTTGCAAGTACCTGCTGTAAACACCCCAGGACAAATTAACTCTTAATTGGTTTTCATTTACATTCTAATATTAGAAATAACAAAAGCCCACAATTTTTACCTGACTAGCTAGCATGATTCTTCTTTTCAGTTTTGATGTCATTCTGAAACCAATATTATTACCCTACCCTTTTTTGATGTAAAATTAGCTCCTTCCTTCTCATAGACTATACAGGTATGGCCAGAAAAGACAGCATTTCCTTTGGAAAATTGTCTGTTTCAATTAGTCCTGTCTTTGCTTGCACTGTAAAATATCCAAAGGTGCTGGGTATGGTTTTAGGAAACAGAAGATGCATTCAATGTGCCAAGCATATCCAAGTTCTGTCTGGTTGTTTGTCCGGCCTGTTTCAGGAGCTTGCAATGCTGAAAATATGCTACACTCTCACATTTACACACCTCTGTGAAAGACTGTCTCACTTAGATTTTCACAGGCTTAAGAGCCAGGACAGCTGCACATGGCTTAGCACAGCCAGTTCATCCCACTGCCAGATGTCATCCGCTTGATGCTGGCCAGGTGTCTCTTCAATGTCACCTGAAACCTCTTCTTTTCGCATTTCACAGGCTGTAGCTCACAGTCTGGCTTGCAGCACACAGGAGGATGGTGGCTGTTGCAGCAGACTGACTCCCATGAAACCACCTGCTTGGTCTTCAAAGAGGTGACTGAAGGTTTTGTGGTCTCAATGCTCTGCTGAATTTCGCTGAAAGTGCTGGACAAGCTCCTTGCAAGAGATGTGGTCTTCTTCCTTTGGGACAAGAGGATTCTAAGCTCTTCAGAATCATGCTGAAAAAAGAGAGACTCTTTTCTCCTGGTATTGGGACTTTCTCCCAGTGTGAGAAACCCATAGGGGGTAGTGATTTTGGAGAGGTGGGGCAAAGAGAAAGCAGCTCTGGTTGCTGGGTCACAATGATCTGCAGCTCTCTCCAGTTCTTCAGGGAAAGTCATTTGGTCTGTAAAGCACAGGGCTTCTCTTCTGTCCAGACTTTCTCCTTTGCACATTGTTTCTTTCCTGATGCAGGATTCAGATTTGCTTCTAGTTGTTCTGCGCTTCTGAACAATTTCATCAGAGACTCCTCTGTCAGGAGAACTCTCTGTGCTGTCTTCCTCTGGCTCCTGCTGGAAGGAAATATGCTCTATGTCCAGAGAAGGGATGAAAAATTTAGGGATGCGATCAGGAGTCATGACAATATTAAAGATGTCCTTGTTTTTCTGAGCAACCTTTCCTTCAGGAGGTGGCTTTCTGATTTTGAGGCTCGTCCAAGTTATCAAGTTTTCTATAACACTTTTCAGGGTCTGCTGAGGTGTAGCACCAGGCACCATTGTTTCAGCCAGCAGTGCTTTCTTAAAACACACAGTGCTGCCTGCTGACTGAATTCTCACAGCACTGATTGCAGATGGGGGACTCATTCTGCTTATAAAAGAAAGCAGATGACGTAATCTGATAGGTAGATGTCATTGGCATGGTAACAAAAGATAAGAAGGCTTTTACACTCCTACTTATATGCTTAAAGCCTGATTCATGCTGCACTCTTGCATTAAACAAGCTTAAAAATTTTATTTAATTATTTTTAAATGCCACATTTGGTGCTAGTGCCTGTTTCAGGAAAACAATGGCTACAAACATACCTGTAACTTTGGGGCTGTTTGGAATATATTCTTTGTGCCCTTACATGAAACGTAATTAGGCTTTACAATTTATTTTTTTTAATGTGCCTGCAGCTATAAAATACATAGTTCTCTTAAGTTCTATAGTTTAGTTTTCATCAAATTGTATTGTTGGGTGTGTTTTGCATTACAAGTTGTGAGAAGAAAGAGTAGAAAATGAGTTATTGGAGTAGTGCACATATATGATTCCCAAGATGAATTATGAGAAAGACTGGACAGCCCTTCAGAGAATACTCAGATTGGATATCTGTGGTTAAAGGGATGGGAATATCCTCAGATACACACAGCAGCCTGCAATTGATGTGTGAATTTCTGCTGATCCTTGATTTGCTTCTTAGGCTCCTGGTGAGAGCTCCTTCCCAGCACACTGGTCTGCTGTCACTTGGTGCAGCTTGCAGCCAGGAAAAGAGCAGGACAGTTCTGACCAGCATGTGATTGGTTTCTCATGAGTATCAGACCACAAAGTCCTTTATCCAGCTATGCTGTAATACCAATTCTCACATGCTGCTCAGGTCCTTTTCTGCTTTGGTCACAATTTCTCCTAATCTTATATAGATGATTCCAGGAATAAAGACTTGAATGAACATTTCACCTCTGTAGTCTGAGCAAGTCTGGGTTTGTTTAATGCTTAGGAACTTATGAAGGCATATTAGGGTAGGTGACATTGAAGGTGCCTGTGCTATTTGGTACTTTGAAAGCATAAATGTTGCCTGTGTCAGAGTGTGAAGCCCGCTAAGTCTGCTTTTGAATTTCATTTTATTTTAGTTTTGCACCTTACTATTTTTCTCTGTTAATGTTTCCACTGCTCATATCTCCCTTTGCCTGCATTTTAAAGACAGAAGTTCAGTTAATTCAGCCACAGATGTAATTTATTCCAGAATCATGGAATCAAAGAATAGTTTATGTTGGAAGAGATCTTCAAGACCATCTAGTTCCAAGCCCTGTGCCATGGGCAAGGACACCTTCCTTCAGGATGTTTTGACTTCATAGAATCATATGACTTATCTGCATTTAGTTTTCCATTCATTTCCCTCTGGCTTTGGCTACAGAATTTGGATGCTGTTTGATACACATCAGCATTTCAGAACAGCATATTTAATCCTTGCTTTACTGAAGATGAAAAATGACAGTGGAAAATTATCATTGTTATTTTTGGCAGATACAGATTAAGTACCATACCCTTTTCAATGAAGTAGCTCTTACCTAAGGAAGACCAATGTCACACACAGAAGTTGTCCTATAGGAACAAATTAATTGCAGAAAAAACCCAATACAAACATTTCTGGTTTAGATTGGATTTTGTATGAACTGGAAAAGTCAAAAATACTCAGTTAACAGAGAAGCAATAATAAAAGCAAAGTGTCTTGAAATTATGCATAAAATGTAGCACTTTTAGTTTTCTTCTGATTCTTTGCAGAAGAGTCAAAATGAAGGAAAGACCATTAATTGTTGGGAAGAAAATCCCCCGAGGCACTGATATTTCACAAACACTTAGTGATTTACATAGCACAATTGCTTCTTTGGCTGGAAAATCTTCTAAGAATGCCATTTCTGATTGAGCCACCCATTAGAGACAGGTAAAATTCACAAATTTCAAAATCCCTTGAGAGTTCTGCAGTCTGAAGGTAGTTTGATATACACAAGAATGGAATACAGAATTTACATTACCATTATTTTAACCCTATTTGATCCACAATAAACCCAATATTTATTTACAAAGCTAGTGAAAATAAGTACATAAAAATGTCATTTTAATCCAAAAAAGAAATGTGTGTAACTGAATTTGTTTCAGGGACAAATAAAAATCTTGATTCTTCCACTTGTTTTTGACCACAATCATGCAATCTGTCACCAAAAGCCATTACCTCTGAATAATTATTCTTATATTCACTAGGAAACATTTTTTATGGTTATACAGATTAAAAGCTTTGAGAACAGTGACTTATCTGGACTGCCACTCCCATGAGGCTGAAACAGCTCTTCATCCAAGCCATTTCAAAGACAACAAAGCCAAAAACCATTTTGAAAGCTTGATAACAGCATTGCCTGTACATTATGAGGCAGAACAAGGATTAGAGATTATGTCCCTTAGCTCAACATTTGTACATAGAAACAAAGACACCCAGGTATATTTTGTGGTTTTTGTCACATATTTAAGTACATTGAAGTTAAACTTTGATATCTCAAACATGCATACAAATACAAATAAAAAAGTACACATCTTCAAACCTAATTTGTACATTTATGTCATACATCTCACATACACCTGTGCACATATACCCATATACACACACATATGTCTCTGTATGTGTATTTGTATATACGTCTGAGCCTGACCTTGATATGTGTGTGTAAGTGTATATAAGCTTTATACATCTATATATTTATTTAGGTGTATGTATAAGTAATCTGGTGTCTTTGTCATGATAATAACCCAAATACCCACTCCAGAGTAATTTCTGAAATAATAAAATATTGGAATTTACACTCCCAGTCCATTTATTTTTGCACTGATAAAAACACATTTTATGGCATTACAGTACAAAATAAGTTTGATTTTATCTTCATCACTTCACACAGTAGTATACTTTAGTATTTATTTTTAATTCTGTTACTTCTCTTTGATCTGTGACAAATGTTCAAATGCCCTCATTTTGCTTCTGGCAAAATATAGTTTTAATCACAATCAACTGCAATGAGTAAAATGTTACAATACCTCTACTAAGGTTTAGATCAAGACCTACTACACAAAAGGAACAGTATTAAATAAGATAAATGGCAGAATCCTGGGAGGAAATATAAGGTATAAATATCTTAAATAGTCTTTTATTATAAACTCCAAGCAGAACATATTCCTCCCCTCATTTCCACTATAATCTCACTAAAGATTATAAGTCATCTTTTCTTTCTTCTCTCCTAGTGGAATCAGCAGGTTTTCAATGATTCCCTCATCCAGGCTCCAAAACAAAAATAGACTTTTGAGTGTCTTATACAATATTTTCTCTAAATAGTTCAACTACTAAGAAATAATTTTGCAGACTTTCTCTATAATAAGAGTTTCACCTCTGGAAATTGGACACAACTAGAAAACCTTTTAATGTTTCCTGTGGAGAATGCATATTTCTGGTGTCTGTGAATACACAAATGCTTAGCACTTACACTGAGCTTTCATCTTTGACATGCGATGAGAACATTAACTAATTAATCTTCACAACCCCCTGAGGGATAAGTAAGCACTATCCCTGTGATATTTGCTGTGCACACAATAAGGAGAGAAGAATGGAAATTGCTTGTGTTCATGTTAAAAAAAGAAAAAAAAATAGTTGTAGAGATGAAGAACAGAATTCTGCACTTTTCTAGAGTGCAGAGTTACCTGTTTTAAAGGACCTACTCACTTTGTCTGGACTTTTATTTGGTTTTGGCTCATCACCGCACTTTGTTCCCATGTACACCTTCAAAACAAGCCCTGAAATTTAGGTATGTGGGGTTTGGGTTTTTTTTTAACTAAATGCAGCAGGAAAAAAACACTGTTCAGCAGTCCTTGGCAGTGGATTTTATCCGGGTACCAGATGCTAGAGCTGTGAGCATCTCAAATGCTGTTTTTCTTCTTTTAGTATTAAAGCTTATGTTCGTTAGATAATACCTCCATTTTCCAGAACTCTCCTGGGGCTTAAATGCTTTCAGTTGCCTACATTTCTTTCCATTAAATCACTGTTATAAACAAAAGTCAGCTTTAGTGTCCAGCCTTGTTTGCTTTGAAATTGAGTAAGTGTAGCCCTATTTATTGACAGCTCTTGTGCTACCTCTCCAGACTACAGCTCTACATCTTCAGATAATGACACCTCCAAAAATTGCATCTTTTTGACAATTTAACTGAGGTTAAAGTAAGTCACTGTCTTGTCATTTGGGGGGTTGGCACTGCTACCACCTTTAAAGTAAATTACCTTACCTTACCAACCACAGGGAGCCATATAAACATATAGCATCTCAATTTGTAAGAGATCCATAAGAATCATTGAGTCAAACTCCCTGAAATGCTCCTTAAATGCTTTCCTTGAGATACTACATGGTTGACATAATCTATATGGTTGTGCCAACCAAGAGCAGGGAAGGCGTGTATTCTTGCTTGCTCAATCTATTTGTGAAGTAAAAGTCAGTTGGCAAGACAATTCCCAGCTTGAGTGGCACAGTCCAACAGAAAAGTAACTGGGGATGAGTCAGAGCCCTTAGCTAAAATTTCCAAGCTGTGTGTAACAACTGCATGTATCTCAGTTGCCTACAGAGACAGACCTTCATCCAAGCTGGGGTCACTGGTTGTTGTAAATGTTACATAAGGACTCAAATACTACAGAAAAAGAGCTTAAAACTTTTAAAAATAGTTTAATTATATGATTTTAACCAAAGGCTCTCTGTTCCACTCCTCTCACAGAACTAGCCCTTGTTTCCTGACAGAAGTAGCTATACCAAAAAAACCCACTACTATATCCCATAGTGTGTGCATATGCAGTAAATCAATCTAACTAACAGCAATTTTTCACAGCCAAATCATGTACTTGAAATTGTGATTACCCAAAATATCAAAGAAATGTAATCTAAAGGAATTAGTTTCCTTTATTATCTAAGAGGTAAATGTGAAAACTAGGGGGGAAGAAACCATAAATTAATTTAGAGACCAGACCCCCACGATCACAAACCTTGACTCACAGCTTGTGCTTTTACTACAGTAAACATCACCAGCCAGCCACTTTTTACAGTAAACTTTTAGGCTTGTTGATGGACAGAGGACAGCTCTAACAATAGGAGTAGATAAGTATCCAACCACTAGCACTCAGATTAGGTGCTAGAGAAACTGTTTTCTCCTGTAGCTAAGGTTAACAGCACACCCCAGCTCAAGCAGTAAAACCCAAAGCTGTGCAAAGATGTTATTTCAACAGCCTTTGCTTTGTTGCTCCCAGCCGTTTTCAGTCGTTTCCAACTGTATATTTAATAACAAAGAGACAGCAGACAGTAGCTTCCCTAAATTATTAATTTCAGCCCTGCAAAATATCTCTCAAAATTTCAGTGCTTATGTTTCGTGGTGTTAATAATTCAGAGCTACTGGAGAAGCAAAGCTTGCCAATTTAGTGCTTATCTTTTGTTTCCTCAACAATATTACACTTCTCAATCCTGTTCTGATAGCTTATATGATCCAAACCTCAGCTTTCTCACATTCTTACCAATAGAAGTAGGTCACATTTGACAGAGAGAAATTCTTGTGTTCACTTATGCTCTTTTGGATTCAGAATCCAGAGTGTTCCCCTACTTCCAAATATCTTGGAAAATAAATAAATACTACCCTCTGGTGTTTTCCATTTGTAAATATTGTTAGGGTATCCACCTTTATGTTGTTTTCCATTTGTAAATATTGTTATGGTATCCACCTTTATGTTTATTTGACTTCCTTTCTAAGTGTTAAAAGGATTCACCTATTCCTAAGCATCATTGATTTTTATTCAATCTTGAAATAGTTAGAAGACTAAGGACATAAACCAGAAACATTAACTGCAGCCTATTGAATGCAAACATCTCAAATTCACACAAAAAAACCCTACCCCTACTAAATGCAATCATATTTCTAAACTGCTTTTAAATGTTGTGTATAAATAATATACTTATCTGCAGTAATAATATATTAATTCTGCCATATTTGACATATTCTACTGGTCACAGATATTGAAGGAATATGTTACATGCTCATGTTCTCTGGTTTGTCATGTGTAACTTATATTGGAGCCTAATGCACTATTAAAAAAGGAAAATCCCAGCTCCCTTAGCATCACCCTATATAAATGTTGCAAGAACCTCTGAAAATAGTCCTCTACAGAGTGGCTAACTCTGTAGGCTGGGTAACTAAGGGCTAACTAAGGGCTGGATGACCAAATCTGTGTCTCAAACCACATGCTTGTAAACAGTAAAGAGATAGAGTGGGGTTTGCACACATGTGCATGTACTGGTGTGTAACATTATGTTGTGTGTAACAATAACATTTTTATTTTTAAGTACAACATGTAGTTGCACATCTGTGCAGGGAGCCCTGAACTCACCAGCTGATAAAATCCAGTGGGAGCTGCTGATGTCTTTTCCCAACACCAGCAATGCGTACCTGATCTAAAGAACATCTTTCCAAAGTATATGAAGTTTCACTCTAAAGACTCTGAGTGGAAAAACTGGTATCCTTCTGTAAACAGTTAGTTCCGCTTTTATTTGCCATCATGAAGAGGGATTTTTTTTTTTCCTTTTTGATTGATGTCATTTCACCCTTCCAGCTCTTGAACTTCTCTTTTGTGAACATAACCATCAACTTTTTTTTTTCCTCCTGATAATCTTTTTTGTCATGGTAGATATTTAACAGAATTAACATATTTAACACAATTAACATGTGACTTTGATTTTTGATCATCACACTGAGCAAACACAAGGAGACAAATGAAATGAGAAATGTAAAATAAAGCTAATTAGAGCAGAGTCTTTCTTGCTTGAGGTAGAATTTTATCAATATGTCAAAAATTTATCATGTCTTTTCCCAGCAGGAAATCTGGACTTTATATTCCTGATGCTACTGATGCTACTACCGTTCTTTGTCTTGTAAAATACAAATCTGAGCTTTATTTAAATCATCTCAAAGATCAAGCATTAAAAATTCAGGCAGATTCCTCAAAAAGTCTTGAGATTAAATTGGAAAAAAATGAGAAAAACTTCAATTACCTTACCTGCATTTGCTTAGCTTTCAGTTTCCAGATCCTCCATGTCTATCTCTTGACTGTTTCCTGGCTTTGCCATGGTATTGTTTTTGAAAATTCAATTGAAAATAGTAGTATTCTGAATCTTGATTCTCATATTATTTTAAATAAATACACAGAATATCATAAGATGCAAGAAAGCTACATAAGGACATTTTCCAAGCTTTCTTATCAAGGCACAGCTGGATTCATAATGACTTCAAATTAAAAAATAAAAAAGAGAAATGGAATAAAAACACATAACTTCCTTCCTCCAAACTAGATTATTTTTCCAAACCCTAATTTTAAAATTTCACATGCCTTAAGCCATATTTAAAATTAGATTAGACACATACACAGATATGCAGTTTTCTCACAGATTGCTTACATGCACAAAGTCTTTTTGATATGGTATAGCTGAAGTATGAAATCATTTGCAGTACTATTATAACTGGGCATAAGCACCAAAAATAGTCATGGGGAGTCATCAATTTTCCTCTCTCTTGATGTGTCTTGGTGACAGTTTTAGGCTGTTAAATATATTTTAGGTAGATAAAACAAGATGGATGACACTCCATGGGACTCCCCAAAAGGCAGCACGTTGGAAGCAGTGGCAGAGAAACTCCTGGTTTCCCCAGCACTTCCCCTCTCATCCTGTCAGCTCACATCCACGGCAGAGACATCTTCTGTCTGGTAAACCCTTGCTGTGGAGCTGGATGCTTAGTTAGGTTTCATATAGTGTCATCTAGGGAGAATGCAGATTTTGACAAAATGAAGAAAAAAAGCCTCTGGAGAAGTAAATTCAGCTACAACCTTTCAGCTACAACTGTTCAGTTAATCTCATTTCTCCCTCAGCTGTGCATCTGGTCTGATGCCTCAATTTCACACTCCCCATGCTGTCCCAGTACTTCTTGGAGTCATGGAGAACATTCCTAGTGAATTTCATCAGTGGGACTCTGCTGATATCAACGGGGCAGTCACACCCTGCATCTAAGGGCGATTTGTTTCAATGTAAGATGGCCAACACACTGCACACAACAAATTCATCTGTTGTCTTCCATCTCTTTAAATTTATCTATAACACCTGGTTGTTTATTTGATGACATACAAAATTAACTGTGTTTTGAAGGCTTCAGCAGTGCACAAAAGGAAGGGAATTTCCACTCTGAATTTCTTTGCTGCCTTTGTATTTTGCCTTTGCAGGAAAAAATATTTAAGGCATATTTCCAAAGACAGTACGAGAAATTCCAACCTTGAAGCTGATAGTTCTGTGACAAAATCCTCAGGAGGTATGGTAACTGCAGTCATTAATATTTTTCTCATTCCTTGAGTTATTTGAAAATGGAACTGTTTCCTCCTGCTTCTGCTACAGGAATACAGAAGAACAAGGTACTTTAATTCCCTTCAAAGTAGGAGGACCAAATTCTGAGGGCAGTGTCCAGAACCAAAAACCATGGTATGTATTCACAGAGGGACTTTGGGCATGACAGTTAGTTCAGGATGTTCAGGTGATTCAGACACATAAGGATTGACTTTTTCACAGTCTCAATTTCATTATTATTCAGAACATAGCAATGTCCAGCATCATTTTCACTGCCTCTTTCCTTACAGACTATCCAGATATGTCACAAACATTGTCCACTTTCCTTTATGGAGAAAAACTTCATGACAGGTTTAAATTTCTGGTTAAATTAACCAGAATATGCTTTATAACTGCCTAGTTTCCATCAATTCTCCAAACAGAGCAATTCCTTTGCTTTCTGCTCCAAATGAAACTCAAACTGTATCTCAGAGAAGGTGAACATACAGCCCAATTTCCTTCCCAACACCAAAATCTAATATAAAAGAAAGTTTTACAGAGAAGTTTTGTTTCCAGTCTGACAACCAAAATAAATGTTATACAGGTAGTATTAAATTGCACAAATCCTGCAGCTATAGTAAAAATAATGTAGACTTGTAATACATTAATTTTAATAAAATAAAATTGAATGGCATGGTTATGAGACCAAAGGTAGAGAAACAGGGGAATTGTCTGAGTTTTCATTACCAGTTTTGGTGATGTTTGAAAAGCAGACAGGCACACTGGAGTTGACTCTTCAGTGATAGCAAAGCTCCCACATTCAAACATTGTGAGATCATACACAAGAATAAATTTTAAGCAACAAAAAAGTAGAGATGGTGACAAGAAGGTTAATATAGATGGAAGGGTGAAAACATGAGCCAAATTATGGTTGAAACAAGCAGTATTTCACAAGTATTGGAGCATAATTGTATAATAACATCATTAACCTGTGGAACTCCCCACCAAAGAGGAGAAATAGTATTAATTACAGTCAAATAGTAATAGCTGGCATAATTTCACAGAAGAACAAACACATAGATTAAAATCACAAATAGGTCAAAGCACTCAGTAGGCACTAGATGGGTTAATGAAGGAATTTCTCTCTTATTATGACAGAACATCTAAATACATGTAAATAAGAGAAAGGTTGTTGTAAAGAACTTGAGACAGAAATTAATTTGACCCTACTTAAAGGAAGATAAACTACTTGTAAGCAGTTGTGAACCACACTGAAATTATTGGACTTTTCAGAAAAATAGGGTAAATGGCAGTTAGCAATTTCTTTGTTGCAACCAAGCTGTATTGTGGATATAATGTTCACTGGACTGAGGACTGTGCTTGCGGAGGTTGAAAATAAAAATAAAGACATGGTATTTTATAAACTGTAACTTTAGAATCTTTGTAAGACCTAGTTTTAGCTAATGGTGCACTGTACATTAAAGTTTCAGCACTAATGTGACTCTTGTTATAGAATAATAAGTGCTGAACTATGTAGAATAAAATGGCATTTTAATCACTCAGAATTGCATTCTAATACCAGAGGTGCCTACCTAAATTTTATGTAGAGTGAAATAAAGAGAACACACATTTTTATAGATTTTTTCCTCTGCTTGGATAATGACTTATTCTGTCCCTACAAGTCCATGCTAAACTAAACATTTCTATAACCATTGCAGTATATGCCTTTATCTCTTATTCTTCCCTAGTGAAGCCTGGGGATTTATCTC
Source organism: Trochalopteron elliotii (assembly GCA_024734555.1). NCBI lineage: Eukaryota > Metazoa > Chordata > Aves > Passeriformes > Leiothrichidae > Trochalopteron > Trochalopteron elliotii. The sequence continues at coordinate 1,620,063 of JANPWX010020150.1, forward strand.
TTTGGTGTGGCTGATCCTGCCAGGAAAGGTAAGAAGTGTTAATTGGCCACTATCTAATCTGCTGATCTAGAGCAGGATGTTTTAGAAAAGTACAGGCTGCAGCTTAAGTACTCCAAAGAATTTACTGAAATGTTTGATGTGAAAAATTAGGTGAGATTCTTTGCAGGAAAACGTGTGAAGGGCAAGGAAAAAAGTCCATGCTCTGCAGCACAGCCTGATGTCACATCACAGAAAATGGATGTTTTCATGGCATAAGGGCATGGTTGTATTTCATAATTTTGAAAACAGCTGTTTCTCATAAAAGTGGCATGGTAAAAAAAAAAAAAAAAAGGTTCCTATTTTAGAGCCTTAGCAGAAAACTGGAACTGGAACTTGAGGAATGTTGACTTCTCTGCCTCCCTATTTCATTCTGTAACTGCTGGCAGCAGATTCCTGTGCGCACACAGCCAGTACAGCAGTACCAACTTGTGTCTTTGGATGGCAGCAGCATTCTAAGGACATGATTCAACCCGAAATGCCCTGGTTTGCATCAACGTCACCCTGCCTGGGTGCCACTGGCCATGGTGCTGAGCTTGAGGCTGGTTGAGGACAGATACAGCTGACATCATGGCGATGTTTGGGAGGCCTGGCAGGAGCATGGGAACTTCGTTTCATGGGATGGAGGAGGACAAAGAACCAAGTCTTGTTCTGTTATCAGTCCAATTCCCAGACCAAGAAAACAGTTTTGCTGATTACCTTCACCATCAACCTGTCAACTGTATTAGGCCCAAAACAATCAAAATATTTTTACCACCTTCTGCTCTGCCTGAAGCATGAAATAAAGGTTAATAATAAGACATGAAAAAAAAAAAAGAAAATCAAACTACTACAAGCCATTGTTAAAGAAACAAAACTTATTTGCTGAAATATTACTAAAAAGATGTTTTCAACAGTGCTTTTTTTCCCCCCTTTTTTTCTCTTCCCTTGCTTAAATAATTGTTTTTGTAGCTTGTCTCCTTCAGCTCAAATTACCACGTTTCTCCACTTCCACTTCACTTCTTACCTGGGGTGTTACAGAAGCAGAGGTTTAAAAGGTCTTCACAAAATTAGTTCTGACCTGAGTCTAAAAGGAAAATAATGGCAAGATTTTAACAGGCTTCAAGCAAACCTTGAAGAGATTTGCCCCTTGTATTTGAACCCCTAGGGTTTACAAGATAGCTGCAGATCTGACAAAAAGCTCCTTGTAAAATAAGCTTTAATAAAATAGGCTTATTCCAACACCAGGAAAATCTCAAAATTAATATGTTTGAAAGGTCTGTTTACTTCAAATAATTATATATATGTGTGTGTGTGTGTGTGTGTGTGTGTGTGTGTAACTTAATGTTTAATTGGAACTTTTATGAGCAGCACATGATGGCAATGGTCCTAAAGCCTACATTTTTCAGCAGCTATTTTCTGAAGAAAGCATTTCAATGTATCATTTTTATATAGCCAGAGTGTGTTGTGTCTCATTATGGCAGAATGGAGCTTTCCTTTCATGCATTTTTAAAAGAGCTTATAGTAAACATAAAGAAGTTACAATAATATTTGTATTGGCTCTCTAAATCAAAATCAGGGTCCATAAAACTAACTCAATTCTCTGCAGCCTTTGATGCTCCTGCAGCCTCTGAGCTACAGCTTCATGGCAAGTTCTTGCTATGTCCCACCATGAGCTGACTCGGTCAAGCAAACACAGATACTGTAATCTCTGAGAGGACTTATTTTATTCTTTTCAAGAACAAAATTGCAGACCTTCCTACCAATATTCCATGCACTATGTTAATACAAATCAGAAACAAGAAGGTCAAGATCTGAGGCTTTAAATCTCCCAGCAAAAGAGGCTAAGAACTCAAGGAAAAGTTCTTGTTGAAAGCATGAAACTAGCAGCAAGAGGTAGACTATGAGGAAACAGACACAAATTTCACTTTGAATGATGGTGAACTACAATTGGGATGTTTCTTCCCACATGAAAATTATGTTGGCTACAGAACTTGCCGTTTTATTACTGTAAGACACCCCTTATTGTCTCAACTTAGAGACAACTGCAAGGACAATAAATACATTTAAACTTTAGATCACTGGTGTACAGTAATTTCCCAGTTGCCATCGTGAGGAACAGATGACCTAAACAGGTGAACAAGTGATGTCAGGAAACAACTCTCAAGTGAAAATGTTGAAAATGGCTAAAAGGATTCTAAAGGCATTATCAGGAATGTTTGTGTTCCAGTGTTAATCACTGAATCTTGAATGATTTAATAGGAAATAATTACTCCTTTAAAGACTTTTTAAACCAAATTTTGTAGAAGACAGTTGATTGTCTTTTGATCTTTCATTTCAAGAGAACTGTGCGTCTACTCTTTTTGAAGCTGTTTGAATGCAATGCATGTCCATAGCTTTTACAAACTTGAGCTGACCATTAAGCTGACATGCTTAAGCTATATTAGGATAGGATTCAGAGCTAGATTAGGAGGTAAAGATAGTCATCTTCTTGAGAAACAGTCTTAGCTCCCAATGATTTAGTGGAGATACTGTTAATGCATATATAAAAGTGTTGTAATTCCAAGGTTAATCTCATCCACCAGAGCCTGATTGACCAGTCCCTGTGGAGAATTTTACTGTGCTTTGAGAATAAAGTAACTCAGCAATTATTTGTGATTTCTCTAGAAGGAGGCAACCAAATTATCTGCTATACATCTCACTTTTATTAGTTACATTGGACAATCTAAAACCCTCTTAGAAGTCCCCACAGCTTGGTAGGCAGGTGCCCCACTGCCTGTAGGATGTAGTGCATGAAGAAGGCATGCAGAATTCATTGGCCCTGACCTTGCTGATCTCCCAGGGCTCTGGCTGGGGACCACTCACAGTGGAACAACCAGAACCCACCATCAGCCGTGGTCTAGAAAGAAGATCCAGTCCAAGGCATCAGGATGCTCACTGCTCTGCCACCACCTGTCTGTAAATCATGAATTCTTACAATAATTTAGGTTGGAAAAGACCTCTAAGATTGAGTCCAACCATTAACCCAGCAATGCCAAGCACACCATCAAACCATGTCGTCAGGTACCACCACATCCACACATCTTTTAAATTCCTACGGGGATGGGAACTCCACTGCTGCCCTGGAGAGCCAGGGCTTGACAGCACTTTGAGTGAAGAAATTTTCCTTAATATCAAATATAAACACCTCCTGGCACAACTTGAAGATATTTCTTCTTGTCCTGTTCCTGTAAATAAGTGGTTGTCAGCCTGCACATGGAAGAAAGGAAAATTACTGATTCACATCTTTCTCTTTTCACACATGTACATGCATCCATCAAAATAAAAATAATAAAAAAAACAAACCCAAAAAAACCTAAACAAAACCAAACAAAACAAAAATACGAACCAAAAAAACAAACACACAAAAAAAACCCCAAAAAACCAAAGCAAAGCAAAACAAAACCAAACAAAAACAAACACCCCCCCCCCCAAAAAAAAAAAAACCTAAAACAAGACCCACCTCATATTTAATTTTAGTCAGAGTCCCCTTCTAGTTCAGTTTTATGGTCATATTTACAAATTTTGGAGTTGGTGGCCTTTTTGGTTGTTTGGGTTTTTTTAAGAGCATTTTTTCTTTCCCTTAATTTTTTATTTATTGGAATTCCATCTGAAAGGTCCAACAACAAATTAGACTGACAGTGAAACAATATAACTCAATCTGTATAAAAATATGTCAAATATGTGAGGGGAGCAAAGTGAAGAAATAGCTTTTTGAAGATATACTTTGTCCCTTGGGAGAAATCCATCACCCTTGCAGGTCCTTTAAGTGAGGCAGTGGTTCAATAAAGCTTTCTTTTATAGTAACATTTACCATGCACTGATATTTAGTACACTTTTTTTTCCCTACAGGCAAATTGCTATTAATATGACAACATTCAAATGCAAATGGCTATTAATATGACAGCATTCAAACATGCAAATAAAAAACATGGAAATCTTCCCCTTTTAAAATGTTTATTAATAATAAAAATATAATTTGCACACATCCAATTAATAGCACAATCTAAAAACCATTTAACAGGTGAAAGTTTTGGTAGGTAAAGTCCAATGAAATTCCTGGTTTATAAAAGTATAAATGGGCATAATGTATTGAGTTGGGAACATCAAATTATATCCTACATAACACTCTGTAACTTAAACATACCTCAAAACATCCCGGTATTAGAAATAGATTGTATTGAGGGTTAGCTCATTTCAATTTATTTGTAAATAGTAATCTTTTTTCTTGCTGACATCTGCCACAAGAGGGAGAGATGAACACAAAATGGGCCATTAAATCAATTCTACACATTTGAGGTCTCTAAAATAAATGTTGTGATAGATTTAGTTATAAGACATGATACTGTTCTGAAAGACTGACATTTAAAAAAAAAGGAAAGAAATACAACATTTTGGCTCTGCAATGTAGTATTTTAAACCAGCCCAAGATGAGGATGTCAAACATTATCTGAACTTGCTGTATCCCTCTAAAAAATGAAGTACTTTTCCTGAGGGCATGCTAATTGCTTTCTCACAGGGTGCAGGATTTAACTCAGTGTCTTACCAGCACTGTTGTGGATTACACTGCAGGAAACACTGAGGCAAACAAATTTCTTTTCTCTCTTCCTCTGGAAAATAAAGAAGCAACAGCACAATATTTAAAGGGATGAAGCAAAATCTTAATTAACTGCATCTTGGAAGACAGAAGGCATTTGCTGGTGCTTAAATATATGTACACTTGGAACACCATGCTCCACCACTAGATAGAACTTGAAATAAAATACTCTGAACTACAGGGTTTCAGACTTTCTGAGTTAAAGGTCTAGATAATGTGAAAAAAGGTATTGCTTTTGCCCGAGGAGAATGAAAGAATAAAAACAAATGTGTGAGAAGGTACAGTCCTGTACTCTGCCCTCACCCTCATAGACTCATTTCATATTCAGTTTACTGCTGGGTAAGACCTTCTCTGGAGTTCCATGACTGAAAGTGGACAAAGTAGACTGCTCCAGAGAAGAAGAGTAGTCTTTTAGAAAGAGTTAAAAGTAACTCAGGATTGTGAGGAATTGTCTGAGAGACAACAGGAGAGTGTGAGAGAGAGTTTTGTAGGGTAAGGCCACAGTTTATGACCAGGCTCACAATATCTGTCCATTATTAAGCAATTTTATTCACATTTACTCAGTTTTATCCTGACATTATGATTCTCACTCTGCCTGTCTGAGCCAATGTTAATCTTTTCTTCAGCTTTAGAGGACACTGGACTCAAGACCAAAAGACCAAAAGCTAATTGTAATTCTTGGTTATTAATTCTGTGTGGTAACAACACTCAAAAGATATTCCATTCCAAGCTAAGAACACTGCAAATAGAAAAAGGGAACACATTTCAGGTATTCTCCTGAGGGATATCATCACTTGTAATTTGTCCAGAAATAATGCCATGCCCTCCAGTACTCACTTATGACTCCAGTTATTGGTAAGCATTTTCCTAATGTGACAAACACTGTATTTGAGAACAAAACCAGCTTCAAGTACTCTCTTCCTAGAAAATTAATTAGTCCTGCTTGTCAGCCACAAAGAGAGAGATCTGGATGAATTTCTGTTATCCTCTCCAAACCCATGGTTTGTGAAGCGAGGCATGGCAACAGCAAGGATATTATCCTGCTATACTGGTTCATCTGTGACAGAAAAAACTGGGACACGGACACAAAAAAGTTGTGATTTAGCCTCTCCTTCATCAGACACCACCAAAAGTTCAATTTTAAGGGAAAAAAACCCCAAACCAACTTGTTTCTAATTTCCTAATATCTTATTCCAATAATGAATCCCTTCATATTTTCTAGTCACAACAGCTCTACTTTTTACAGACACTGATACTCCTTTAAAGAAACAATCTTCCCAATTTTTGTGATTTTAAAATACATTTTAATTTTGTTATTTTGAAAGCAAACCTCACAAAATTGTCAAATTCTTGTCTATTGCTCTCTGGCTCTATTTTTCATCATCTTCAAATTCACATTCTGCCATTTTCAGATTTCCTCACATCCTTTTATACTGCCATGAGACAGAAATTTTGTTTCCCTTGCTATAATGTTTTTTTTCTCTAGTAAGAATTTTTCATGTTTGGCAGCAGTAGTTCAATAGTCATCAACTAAGAGACTTTTTCACCATTTAAAGAATTCTTCAGTTTGCTACAATATTTTTTTTTTAAATGGACAGATCAAACAATAGTTAATGAGAATTGATATTCTTTTTAAAACCAGAATTACATGAAACACCACATTTTTTTTGTCTATTCACAGCAGTTTCAAAGTCAGTCTAAGACCTTCAGTCTCCTGATAATTTCCATTAAGTACCTATCTTTAGATGTCTATGAGTTGTCCATATAAATATGGAAGAGTTTGGATGAATTCTGGTGGAAAAGGATTCAAAAATTGATTAAATGCAGTGAATTATTTATTTCCAAAGACCTACTGAGTTAATCAAATTCATCGTCTACTAGGAGAGTATATAGGTTTTATCATAATAGGGGATCATAGAATCATAGAATGTCTTGAGTTGGAAGAGTCTTTTGTTCGTTTCACTACAGCTTACTTACACTGAGCTTAAACCCCTTGTTTTACAAAAGGCAGTTTGGGATAGCTCTCTGTTGTACTTTGTTTCAAATCAATATTTATTAGCAATATTTTTGCTCTGATGCAAACAATGAAAAGACATGCATGAAAAAAGTGAAAAATTACCTAATACAGAATTTGGGATTAGAAGATCATATAAAGATAAATACATTGTATTATTGCTTACTCATAGGATTAATCTAAGCCGATGAGAAATAAAACAGTTTGTTTTTTTTTTAATGAGCAAAGGACTCTGTTTTATATGTGTATCTTTATGTTTACATTAAGCTACTATGAGGAATTTTGTAGGAAGATTTTTTAATAAATAGCTAAAATTTTAAATGAAGAAAAAGAACAAATAAATATATTGCTAAAAATAAAGGCAAGAAAGAAAAACCTAAAACTGTTCTTTTGTTTGTTTGGGGGTATTTTTGGGTGGGATTTTTTTTTTGGTGGTTTTTTTTTCGGTTTTGTTTTTTTTGGTTTTTTTGTGTGTGTGTGCGTGTGTGAAGGAAATCTAAGTTTAGAAAATTAATAATTTTAATTCATTGCATCAAAATCAGCAGAAACTTGTCCTACAGTGAGGTAAAGACATAGAAATGGATAAAGTAGGGTGGACAATATCAAATGAACATAAAGTCATGAAAATTTTCCTATAATAAAACAATTTGTTTTATTTTTCATTGATGGTACTACAAGAGTTTAGAAGTTTGCCCATGCTTGTGACTGAGCAGATTCTACTTTCCCTTGAAAGGCAGAAGCTGAAGGGCTGTGCTACATTCTGAACTTACCACAAAGTTTGCTTATTGGTCCAATATCTCACCAAAAAACCTCTGTTAACTCAGACACCTAGACTTAGACTACCTAGAGACTACTCTGAGCCACAAAAATAACATTAAAAATACACAAAAAGAGCATCAAGCTATAAAACAGTCACTTTGAAGCAATGTATCTTATCTCTGCCAAATCTAAAGGTCTCACTTCAAAAAGGCAAAGCAGAGGTAAAGGGCAGCAGGGAGGGAGAAAACGTTTCCATGGAAGAATAACACTGCACTGAAAGAAATTAAATGGATGATGGGATGTCATGAGGCAGTGTGGCCCTGGAGGAGAGCACAGATCAATGTTTCCAGATGTAAACCAGAAAATTATTTCCTAATATACATGCATATCCAACTACAGTATTGAAAATATTTTTTATTCCTTTCTTTATTGTAAGTATTTGAGCAACTGCGTGAGCAGGTTGCCATGCTTTGAAATAACATCCCTATGTGAAGTAAATTTTTGGCTGTGGTATTTGTGTAATGGCTACTTTAAACATATTATATATGCCACAGAAGTCAAACTGTCAAGTGAGAGAAAATATAGCATACAAGTGACATAAAAGAGTGAACAGAGTGAAGAGGGAAGATACTGAGATTTTCCCAACATATTAATATTTAATAAGCTACTTACATTGATTATGAATGATCTGCAAAGTTTGCAATTTGCAAACTTATTTCTGTTTTCCAAAAAAGCCAAGAAAAATTGAAGTTTTCATTGTGCAGTGAAATTCAAGTTTTCATTGTGCAGTGACACAATGATATGGAAGAAAAAGAAGTAGCTTAGAAAGGATAAAAATAATATCTATATTTTCAGCACACTAGTCTTCCACAAAATACTCATATTCCTGTATTTTCTTTGTTATAGATTGTGTGGAAATGTTCAGGAAATTCTTTCTGAAAGAGAAGTATGACTGTAATTTCTGTATATGGGCCTACCACGTTTGTAATAAGAGCTTTAAAAGGCTCACATAATTAGTGCTTGTAAATCATGTTAGTATAATCAGAATGCAATTACAGAATTGCAACGTCTATTATTACTATTATTATTATTACTATCACACCAACACATCCATTAAATGCATACAAGATCAAGTCGTAATTTGTATTGTATGAATCTGTTTGACATATAAACAAACAAATTCAGCTTTTTCTCTTGCAATTGATGATGAGGGCTGGGATGGACAATGAAAGGCCTGGTGTAATATTATGCTGCATATTTTTATGGAAACTTCTCACTTATTGACTGGAATAATGGTTACAGTTTGTTCACATACTTTACTAATAGAAAAAATAAAAGGTGTTGTCTTCACAGTTTATGAAATAGAGCTCTTATCCACACTTATTTTAGAAGTCAAAAGCACATGTACAATCTTATCATCCTCATATTATTTGTCTGTGTCCAATTTTGTAAGTTTGTAGTAGACTAATTAACTGTGGCACTCTTAAGAAGTTTGATGTGAGTGCCATATCACAAAACTGAGGAAAACCTTGGTTTCTTTACAACCTGGATCTGCATTTTCCAGTCCTTGATCTTGAAAAAAAGATGTTTTTTTAAGAGATTATGTCCTTGGCCAGATTAAACTAACAGCAACAGCAATTTTCCAGTACATCTCTGTTTGTGGTCATCAGCAGTAAAAGTCAACACAATGGGATATACATGCATCAGTGCTTGAGGCACAGAATTGATTGATATGATAGCTGTCCCCGGGGTATTCCCCTTCCCTAAGGCAAGATTGGCTATTTCTTCATCATTTCAGATGGACGTCTGTCTAATTTGTTCTTAAAGGCACTTGATGTTGCAAAGTCCAAATCCAGTTTTTTATCCTGCAATCTATTCAGCATTCATGATCTACTTATGATGATCTCTCCGATTAGAAAAAAAAAAGTGCTTAATATTGGAGCAGAGTTATCTTTGCTGCAATTTTAGACTGCTACTAGCTACTATTTCTCTCCACTAAGGCTCTTCTAAAATCTAGAGTATTATCTAGAGCTGCTGTTTTAGTCAATCGCGATCCATCTAGTGCATATGATGTCTTCTTCCCACCAGTTTTTATTGAACAGCGTGGTGGGATTTTGCATCGGTTTGGTAGCTGAATTCCATTATTCTCCTCTGACAGACTAACTTTTTAACTCAGTGGGATCATAACTTTTATTATGCAAAGTTTGTCAGATGCATCAAGCATTTAGGCTTCCTGCACCCAAAGGAGCCTTGAAAAATTTCTCAGAAGTAACATATGTTGCTTGACTCGCTTTTTTTTGATAAATCCTTGATGGATGCTAATCATCTCCTTATTTCTTTATGGTTTTATATATCGCTGCTTATGTGCTCCATCATTTTTCTTAGAACTTAAGTTACAGTGACTGACAATGCCCAGTTTACAAATATAAGAAAAAAGTACATTCTTAAATAAGTAGGGGTATTTGTATTTATATATCCAGACTTAATGACAGAAAGATTTCTTACATACTGGCTTAAATATATTTGACTTGATTAAGTAGTTTAACTTTTTCTGTCTCTTGGATATTATTCCATTGATGCTCAAGAAATATTAGTGTTTCCTACCTTTTAATCAAATAACTGAGACATTTTTTCATAGCAAGACAGAAAAACAGAATCATTAATACTGCAAAAGAACTCCAAGATCATCAAGTCCAACCTGTGACTGAATACCACATGGTCAATATGACCAAAGCACTAAGTGACATGTTCAGTTGTTTGTTGAGCAGCTCTAGAGATAGTGACTCCATCAGTTCCCTGGGCAGCCCTTTCTAACACTTAGCAACCATTTCTATGAAGAAATTCTTATTCTGTACAACCTGAACTTCCCCTGGTGCAGCTTAAGGCTGTTTCCTCTTGTCCTATTTCTAGTTGCCTGGGAGCAGAGCCCAACCTCCACCTGGTTGCACCCTTGTCAGGGAGCTGTGGAGAGGCAGAAGGGCCTCCCTGAGCCTCTTTTCTTCAGCTGAGTGCTCCCATTTCCCTCAGTCTCTTGTTGTATTACTTGGTCTCTAGATCCTTCCCCAGCTACCCCCTCAATGTCTCAAATAGTGAGGGGCCCAGAACTGAGCACAAGATTTGGGATGAAGCCTCACTAGTGCTGACTACAGAGGTTCTATCACTGCCCTGGTCCTGATGGACATGCTATTTTGGTAGAGTCAGGAAATCATCAGCCTCTTGCCCAGCTGGGCACTCCTGGGCTCCTGTCCAGCCACTGGCACCAGCACCTCCTGGGCCCTTCCCAAAGGGCCTTTTCCAGCTCCTCTGCCCCAGCCTGGAGCTGCAGGGGGTGGTGAGACCCAGGGCAGGACCTGGCACTTCTCCTTGGTGCCCCTCACACCATTGGCCTCAGACCATGCCCAGCCTGTCCAGATCCCTCCTTGGAGCCTTCCTGCCCTCCAGCAGATCCACACTCTCATCCAGCTTGGTGTCCTCCATGAATTTACTCTGGCTAGACTGGATCCCCTCATCCAGATCACCAATAAAGATTTTAAACAGGGCTGGGCCCATCACTGATCCCTGGGGACACCACAGTGACCGGCTCCCAGCTGGATGCAGCATCATTCCCAGCACCTTCTGGGCTGGGCCATCAGCCAGTTCTTAACCCAGAGAGGACTGAACCTGTCCAGGCCCTGGGCTGCAGCTTTTCCAGGAGATGTCATGGGAGACAGTGTGAAAGGCTTTGCTGGAGTCCAAGCAGACACATCCATAGCCCGTCCCTCGTCCATCAGGCAGGTCATCTGCTCATCAGAGACCAGGCTGGTCAGGCAGAACCTGCTTTTTCTAAACTCATGTGAAACTTTTTGTTGAACCTTTTTTCAAGAATGACATAATGCATTCTGGCTGTCTTCATCTATTAGTAATTTCTTTCCCTCTCTGTTAGAAGACTTTTCCTTTGTATACTGTTTGTAGCTCAATAAGCAATTAATTTCTTTTGCTTTTATGTTTTCGTTTATATTCACACAGTCATGAAATACTTCCATATTTGTCTCATCTTTGTTTTCATTTTCTATATATTTTGTTTATTCTTATTGTTTAGATTACTGATGAGCTAAATGTAGTTTCAATTTTTTTAATTATTCATCAAATTTCATAATAATATGTGATCACCTTGATTTAACATATTTTTCCCATTTTCTCAACCTCTCCATCACCCTATTTACAAAGTTTAACAAAATTTCTCTTGGGAAAAAAAAAAAATCAGTTTCCTCTTATTTGTCTTTCCTATTCTACCTCAGGTACAAATGTTTTAAATCTTCTATTACCACAAAGTATTTGCATGTTCTTGGCATTTACTTAAAAAAGAAACTATGTCTGGCCAACCTCAGCTGGTCTTAGGAAAAAAGAACTTTTTTTCTCCTTTTAAAGAGATTTATTCTACCACAGGAAGCACCAGTGAAGGATAGGACAAAAATTCACAGCCCTTCTAGCAAAAGAGAACAATGCCAAATGTTAAGACTGAACAATGACGCAAGACTGGGATTTTAGTGACAACAGAAGTTTAACTCCTGACTCTATTAGTCACTTTTCTAGAGATTCATTGTCACTTTTGAGCTGTGTAATGCCATTTTTAATATTGACAGCCAGTCACAGAAGTGTTGATTTGATGAGATCCCTCCTGATGTCGTCCCAACTTCCCACCTGGATCAGGACTATAATTCAGCAAGTTCTCTGGGAAACATATTTCAGTGACACACTGCCTACTGATAGTAAAATTTTCCACATGTTCAGCTTAAATTTACTGAGCCACACTTTAATGCTGTTTGATATTATTTTACCATCTTTCCCAAAAGAGAAGAGTTTGGTTCCATTGTCTCTGTAACTGCTTCTTGGCTATCTGCAAGTTTCTGTATATGTTGGTTGTGACTCTGGAATGTGTATCTTCTCTCTCTCTCATTGATACTGAATCCTTAAAGGCAACCAGAACAATATTGTGACTTTGATCTCAAATTCCTGCCTCCTTAAGGCTGGAACATTATCACTGGAACATTCCTAGATCATCTTCCTCTGTGTATTGTGCTTAATTCCTTTACTGATGTCACTCATGACAGTCTGGACCAGGCCACTGTGTGCTGCAGGAAGCAGGTAAGAGGGTCTAGCCATGGATGTGAGACAGGTATTTACTTTGTTTTCATGGCAGACTAACAATTATGATTCATTCTATTTACTAACATAAAGTCAAAAATGCCTGCTTAATCATCTTTGCTGAATATGCAGGCAGTTGGGAATTTGACATGCATTAAACCACCTTGAATGAGAAAGATGTTACTGCCAGGCTAAATTTGCACAATTCAAATTTTCGTAATCTGAGAGTGTTCTGAACAAGATGCTCCTGCCAGTCAAATGGTATTTAAAGCAAAACCTTAAAGCTTCATCAGTATTAATTACAAAACTCTGGAAGCATTAACTGCTACTACTCTTTGGATGTATATGCAGCAAATATTTAAGACATTTCCCATGTTTGCTTGGGCAGACATACTAAAAATAGCTAGGCATCTTCCAGTGAAATTCCTAATTATACACCACGTGATAAAATTAATAATTGAACTATATGAATTGCTGATATGTGGTCACCCATCCTCTTTATGGATGCAAGACGACACAAAAGTTGAATCCAGAGAAGGTGAATAAAACTGGTTAAGTTTGTAGAGGGTAAATCCTGTGCGTAGATGAGGGAGCTGGGGTTGTTCAGCCTGGAGAAAAGGAGGCTCAGGGGGGACCTTCTGGATCCCCACAACTCCCTGAAAAAGGGTACAGCAAGGGGAGGTTGGGCTCTGCTCTCAGGGAGCAAGGGACAGGATGAAAGGACACACACTCATTACACCAGGGAAATTCAGGTTGGGCACCATGAGGAATTTCTTCACAGAAAGGGTTGATAAGCACTGGAAGTAGTCCAGGGAGGTGGATGCATCGCCATCCCTGGAAGTTTCCAGGGAACGGCTGGATGAGCCACACAGTGTCCTGGCATGGGTGACAAGATGGGGATCAGTCACAGGTTGGACTCATTGATCTTGGAGATCTTTTCTAACCTAAATGACTCTGTGATTCTGTGAAAAGTAAAACTTAGCCACCACTAATTATCAAGACACAAAATAACAGTGATGTTCATTTTATATGTGTACATCAAAGGCTCTTACAGCATTATTATCAGAAAGCCTGATTATTAGTAAAACAGACATATCTTCATGGTGAAATAATGAGACCTTATACAAGCAAAATGATAATCTCTGTTAGCATTTATATCACTGAAATACACTAACGACTAAGCATTTCAGACAAAATAGTCTTTTATTTTCTCTTCTCCACAAAATCATGTTCCTATGAATTTAACAAGGACAAAATTCAAAGACGATAATATTGCTGATATAGTCATATAGTCATTGATGCAGATGCACACAATTGGGCAAGATAATACAGAATGGAAAGAACAATTTGCTTATTAGTTTCTGCATCAACTATAAGCATTGAGAAAAATAAATTAAGAGATATCATCCACTAAACCTCCACAGCGCATGGTTCATAAAATCACCTGTTTCAATGCAAATGTATTTTTCTTACTTTTAAAGATGAGAAAACAAAACAAATCAAAAAACTAAAATGGTAGGCTGTATAAGGAATGAGATTAAAAAAACCCCAAACCTAACCTGAAATTTAAATACAGTAATTGTGTAAACTGATGGTACATCAGTGGGAAATATTACATGTTAAATTCCAAAATCTACATGGAATATAAACATCTGTAAGGTTGGTATATGCCATTAGGACATTTTTAATGGGCAGGGAACCACGATGTATAATACTAGAAAACTAGTATTTCACATTACCCTGGAGTGTTGAATGTTTCATTTAAAAAACAAATGTTTACCAAAAACGTTGATCTCTAAACCTAATTCAGAACTAGTTTGTCAATGTTTTAAGGTTATGCTTATCATATTCAAACCACTTGGTTCAACTGGAGGTGGACCCAAGAGATTTTCCTGGTCCAGTAGAGAAGTACATTTGTAATTGCAACCAGGTTGCAAGGGTCACCTTCAGAGAACTTACTGGTTTTGAGAAGGACCAGGTTTGACCCAGCAGAAGCATTTTTTTCTCTTTAGGAAGCCTGGGTGTATGGCTAAAATCCAGATAAATACCTAGAAATACAAGTTTGGTTCTTACCTCAGTCATCTCTTTGCAATACACTTAGCAAATTGAACTGCCAAACACCTTTTAGGCAAAAGTATGTGTAAAATATAGTAATAATTTTCTCAGTAGGAAATGCGAAGACAAATTATTTTTTATTTGCAAGCTAATTAAAAATGCTTCAATGAAGTAATTATTGAAATAAAACTATCATGTTAAATAGAATGCTAAACTAATTTATTTATTCTTAATCAGTTTTCCAATGTTGTACATAAAAATACTAAATTAATGAAATTTTGTTTGCTTTTTTAACAAATTCATTAAATAAATAAAGGAGGAGAGGAGAATGATTTAACCTCAATAGACCTGGAGATTATGAAAAGACATGCAGAAATCAAATACTTTAAGTTAATTTTTATATTAGGACTGTTAAATTGGCAGTAACCCCTGTTCAGTTCTGTAGTTTAATTTAAAAGTAATTTATTTTGCTAATCTGTTTCTACTTTGAAAAGAGAAACAAATAAAAGCCTAGTTCTACGAATGGAAGAGTTTGAATCAATACAATTTCATTTGTTTGTAGAATCATTGAATCGTAAACTCATTTGGGTTGGAAGGGAACTCAAAGACCATCTCATTTCAACGCACCCTGCCATGGGCAGGGACACCTTCTACTATCCCAGGTTGCTCAAAGCCCCATCCAGCCTGGCCTTGGATACTTCCAGGGATGGGGCAGCCACAGCTGGGCAACCTGTGCTGGGATCTCACCATCTTCACCCCAGATTACACCTGGATTACATTAGAGCAGAGTTCCTGTATAAAGGAGCACTTTTTATGTGTTTGTGGTAGTGTGGGTTGCAGGCTGCAATAGTTTCTAGGGATTGTTAGCAATCTAAACCAGTACCACCCTCTCTTATTTCCAACAGAATGTGAAGGAACTTCTTTTCAGAGAACAGCATTAAGTCTACTAGCAGGCAAATAGCTTACATAAATACGCCCCAGTTCCATCAAAAGGTGTAACACAAACTGATCACATTTATTAGCTGATAAATACAGTATCTGAAGTAGAGATATAGTGCTTGAAGCAGTCCAGTTGATTTTGAGGTACAGCACAGCTTCAGAATGTTTCCATTTTTCTATATTTTCTAACAACTGTGATTTTTATTACAGATAAGTGGACCTAATACTCATAAAATATGTCAGATTTACAGCAGTGGAAACAAGAAGCTTTCAGTTTAATGCAGAGAAGAGCTGCAGTGAGGGAAGAGGCAGAAAGAACATTTGGATCCCTGAGGGATATGTCTCTGTTTCTTACTCTTGTCTCTGGAGGGAATGGCTCATCACTGGGGCAGCCTCCCCTCTACTGGTTCAGTGACCACAGCAGACTGAGTTTCATTGGATTTTACAACTATGAGAAGAATAGCTATGTGTACTCAATTTCTGGTCTCTCCTTAAATATTTTCAAAGCTAAAAAATGCCAACTGAGTATCTTCACTGAAATTTGTCCAGACTCTTTTCATCAGCACTACTGGTTTATGTTCCAACATACCAAGGACTACTGACCAAATCAATATAATAACACTTAGTCCTTCCCATGAAAAGTTGTCACCAGTTATATTCACCTCTCATAAAAAAAATCAAGGATAGAGAAGTATTTATGAAGAATCCATGGGAGAAAAATGTAAAATAAATAAGAGAAAACAGAAAGTACACCATCAGAAGTCTCATAACCTATTTTTAGCTAATTTTTCACTCACCATCTTAAATTACCATCTTTCTCTGAGGATACAATCATTCTAGGCTAAACTCGGAAGTGACATTTAAGGGTTTTAAGCTTATCAAACTCTTATGTGGAGCACAGCCAATACTGGAAAAGGTAGCAGCAGTGTGACTCATAAAAAAATTACTTTCAATATCTCATGATATTGGAAGGGGTCTGAGTCAGAATGTACAGACTTTAGTCAGTTAATATTAGGCTGATAACCCAAAAGGTGATACAATACCACCTTTCCCATTTATTCAGATTGCTGGTTCAGTTTGTCTTAATAATATAACCAGTTATATCATCTCTGGAAGGTGGTTGTGAGGAACAGAGCTGTGTCAAGAAAACAGCACAGGTATAAAAGTTTGAAACTTCCTCTTTTAATAAGAATCTTAAGAATCTCTCCTCTTACACTTTTCTTGTTTCATAGAAACTGTATTTCTGGAAACATCCATAGAGGCTAGCAGCAGCTAGGCTAACAACTGTGTTGGGAGCTAAAGTTTCATAAAATCATCAAATGGCCTTGGGTCAAACTGACCTCAAAGATCATACAGTTCCAACTCCTTTACTGTGGTCAATGATACCTTCCACTATCCCAGGGTGCTCAGATCCCCATCGTTGGGGGGGCCAAGTGTCCTTGGCCTTGGACATTTCCAGGGGTTGGGCAGCCACAGCTGCTCTGGGAAACCTGTGCCAGGGCCTCTTCACCTTCACAGGGAAGATTTTTTTTTCCTAATATCC
Source organism: Trochalopteron elliotii (assembly GCA_024734555.1). Lineage (NCBI taxonomy): Eukaryota > Metazoa > Chordata > Aves > Passeriformes > Leiothrichidae > Trochalopteron > Trochalopteron elliotii. Next base: position 1,637,148 of record JANPWX010020150.1, read on the forward strand.
AATCCAAACCCTTCTCTTTCAGCTTGACCCCTTTTCCTGTCTCTGAATGCTTTTGTAAATAGTCTGTCTCCATCCTTCTTGTAGTCTCCCTTCAGGTACGTGAAGGACTGTGTTCATAGAGTGTGGTGAAATTGTGATCCACTATTTCAAATTGTTCCTCTTGTTTCTCTGTTCTTCTGATGGAAACATATCATATTTGAAGAGCTGATCACTTTCCATTATATATATATATTTGAAAATTAGAAAGAGCACAATTACTGTTGAAGGGGAAAAACAGTTTATGTGGTATCCTGGCTCAGTGATTTTAGATATCTTTCCCAACACACATAGGTCTATGATTGTATGAAATATGGGCAAATGGAGCCCTGGAGCCAGCAGAGTCCATGGACTACTCAGGGGTGGAGTGCCAGGAAGCATCAGTGTTTCTGGTGTTGGGCAACCAAGCCTCTCCCCTCTCATCCTCAAAACGTTCACTGGAAAGACCCCCACCAAAATTAGCAAGACTGGTATTGATCCCTGTGGAACTGTAGTGTAGTTACTTCCTTTGAGTCCTCACTTCTGTTCTTTCAGCCTTGCTGAGCAGTGACATCCCCGGAGTGAGAGGACAGATGGACATTCTCTTGAAGGTGGAGCTCCTGGGAATGTCTTGCTGGAAGAGAAACTTTCCATGGTGCCATGTGCACTGCAGGGCAAGCAGGATGGGAATGAAGCTATGAGGGGCTGCAAATCACCTGTATTCTTTAGCATACATACAAACTTTATTTCCAGAAGGTATTATATTGTCTCCCATATTATGTATTTACACCAGTAATTAGGACACCAACAAACCCCTTCTTCTTTATTTATCTGTCTGTGGAGAGAGCATAGCAGGCAGAAGAGATGGAGAGAGAATTCTCCGTTGCTTTAAAATAATAAAAAAATCAATGTACAGCAATTGAATTTAAATAACTAAAACAAATCTGTTGTGACTAGTTCACATATTTGTGTGCTTTAATCCATCTACTGGAGTATTCCTTTTGTTTCTTTGTTGGTAATTTTTCCCCTCTGGTACTTAAATTGTACCTGATTCTTTCTGTACTATAGCCTCAAAGCATAAATATAAGATCATACCACCTTTGTTGTTCAGGGAAGTGTCAGTCACATAAATTTTGTCAGAAGGTAAGAAAAAAAAACCTTCATAGGAATCGTCCAAGGACTTCAAGCAAATTAACTAAACCCATATTAAATTAATAATTGTTACTTGTCACAGCAACAACTTCTCATTCTGAAGCATAAGTATTCTGAAACAGAAGTTGTCTGATCATGGTGCCAGTAGAATTCTGCCACCTCCAAGATGTAAAAACTTTTCAATAAATTACCAGGAGTAATTGCACTAGACTGTAGCATTCTATATGAAGATATAGTTACATATAATAGAAAATTTATTTTTAAATTCTTATATTTATTTATTTTTATGAATATAAAATGAAAAGATTTTTAAAAAGAAATAAACATTTGGACAAACTGTGGAGTTAAGGCTCTAAGCTGCTTGTTTTGGAACTAAACAGCAATAATCTTATTGTAGAAGTTAAGCTAATTCTGACTACAATGCCTGTTCCTAACAATTCAAGTTATTTCGGATACTTTATTTTCTATGTCATGCTTAAAGTGAGATCTGAAAGAAAGTTGACAGGCAAGAGCCTTTAAGTAGCCATATGGAAGTACTCATGTACTGAGCTACAGAAGTACAAAATGATACAGCCTAGAGCTCAGGAAAAAATGGGAGTCTAGGGATCAGAGCAGATCAAGTTTCTGATATCATTAAGAAATCCTCTTTCTATACATGCTGTTTGTATTCCTTACAGTGCTGCCAAAGTTGAAATAGAATTGATCAAAACAGAGAGATTGTGCTATCAGATTTGTTAGGAGCAGACAAACAGCAGCACAGCTCCATGGTAACAGATGAATACCTTTCCTATGTGTATGACGGAATGGATGGAACTGGGTTAGGGAAAGGTTAGGCTAGATATCAGGGAAAGGCTCTTCCCCCAGAGGGTACTGAGCACTGCCCAGGCTCCACAGGGAATGGGGAGCCCCAAAGCTGCCAGAGCTCCAGGAGCATTTGGACAGGGCTCCCAGGGATTCACAGGGTGGGATTGTTGGGGTATCTCTGCAGGGCCAACTGCTGGACTCAGTGATCTCTCTGGGTCTCTTCCAACTCAGGATGCTCTGTGATTCTATGAAATACAAAATGGTGATGCATTTTCACAGAATGCACTTTTTAATAGTGACTCCTTCCTGGTTGACCAAGTAGGTAAAAGACAAAGAAGGCATATCCTTAGTCTTTCTTTTCAGTTCAGCCTTCTTTATTCTGATTATTTACCACTCCATAGTTATTCCAGTGTTTTAGCTGTACAGTGACCTTGGAATGATGCAACTCTACAAAGATGTGTCATGGAGTGCTAAAACCCGTTATTTAAATCACTGTCCCTGTAAGATCGACTTCCAAATGTAACTATGAAGCAACCACTTCAATGTTGACTGGAGCAGCAGGAGACACAATCTCAGAAGTATTTTTAGCATTTCCTCTCAGGGGGCTAAAGGACCTTGCTGTTCCAAGGGCCTGAGCATTATCTTTGTGTGCAACGTGTGTCACAGGTCAATAAAGGTTACCTGTTTTCTAAACCCCACATAGCAATAAATAGACCAGATATGCAGCTGACACCATTCTCTGCTGTTCTTTCAATAAAAGACATCTCAGAAAAGTCACATCTCTTTTAAACTGAAGATTAATCTGATCATAGACTCTATAGAATGTACCCTCATTATTATCTAAATTCATCCCTCACTAGAGATCAGAACAAAGTTTATTCACAACCTCTTTTGAGCTGCAGAGGCTATAATTTTAACTAAAGCTAAACACGAGGGTGATTTTTATCTCCCACATTCATTTAATTAAACATGGTTCATAAACTGCCATCCTTAATACTAAATCACCATGAAAAATCTCTGTAACATTAAATTAACCTTTGATTCTACATTTTTCCTTTTATGTCATACTTGATAAATCTTGCAAGGGGATTTATGGATATTATTTAACTAGAGACAAACAGCTGTATGTAAAGTACAACAGGAAGTACAATTTTTTGTTGTATGAGTCAGAAAATATAATTACAAATAAAATGCAGCTGGAGGCAGGAAAATGATTGTAAGATGTATATTGAGCTTCTTATAGCATGCTGTTTTGTGATGCTTAGAGGAAGGAATGCTATGACAAATTCTAGTTCAAATTAAGTACACCCCTCAGTGTTTAACTACGGATCATTTAATCTGACTTTCTGTTTATCTCTGACCTATTCATTCTATGTCAACCATGTTGTCCTTCATCACTGATCGTTAATGATCATTTATCATTGTTAGCCTTCTGTTGGGGAAGATGAATCAGGGAAACCTTATAAATATGATTGCTTAGCAAAAGATTCTGAAAATATGAAACCTATAATCAAAATATCAATGAAAGCCTGCTTTGAGTTGTAGGATACTGAGCCTTAGTTACTATATAACCTGAAAACAATAGTCTAGCCAGCTGAAGGAGAATCCCTCTTGATTGAACAATACCCTTCTGCTTGCTAAGGAATCCAAAGGTCAATGTAGCAAAAGAGAACAGTCTAAAGAGTAGTTTTTAGAGTTTAAAATATAACACAGTATGGTAATGTACTAGTTCTTATAGTCTATATGTAGATTCTATAGGGTTTTGTGTCATGTACTGGTTGGTTAGTGTAAATTAGAATATTCAACACAAAACGAGATATAATGTATTGTAACAAAGACCTCACTCTCTCTGACTCTCCTCCTCTCTTGCTCTCTCTCTAGCCCTCTTCCTTTCTCTAGCTCTCTCTTAGCTCTTGCCCCTGTGCTCCGACCCCTGTCACCTCTCTCTGGCTCTCTTGCTCTCTCCTCTATTACCTCTTACCCTCTTGTTCTCTCTCTCCCTCTCTCTTTGCGACTTCCCTTCAGCCGAGGCTGGTGGCTGAAGGCAAGGCCCTTTCTACCCACGATCCTTGCAATAAAACCACGTGTTCTAGAATGTCTCAGGTCTGCAGAGTTCCCTCTCCCTGCCATCCATGGATGCTCCTACACCTTCAAGATGGAAATTAGTCTCAGTTTTTAGTGTGAAATTCACCCTTTTTTTTTTCCCTAGTCAGTATTTCTTGTTATGGCTCTGACAAAGCAGAAAAAAACGACTATTATGCACCATTGTCTCTGGACAGACTTACAAATAGTAGATGTCACAATCAACCTTATTTTAATAAAGGAATTCACCTAGACTCTTAGAGTTTCCACTCTAAGGTGTATTTGATAGATGCCAAAGCAGTTTGTTCCTTATTTGTTTCATCACCCGTTTGTAAGTTCCTCTGTAAGGCATGAACAAATGAGCTCCATGTAATATTCCATTTCCTGCTCCAATACTGCCACAACCAGTCCTAAAAATTCCATTTATCTGCTTACTGCTCATCTTCATTATCATCAGAAATCTTTGCTACAAGCTGGCAAATAAAATGAGAGACAGAATTGTCCTTTTTGTCTGTTCCTCTTAGTACCAGATGCAGGTGCAGCTCACTAATTAACCAACTCTAAACACTCTGGTAGATAACCTGGCCCCTACTACAGAAAAATAGAATCACAGAATCATAGAATTATAGACTTTTGAGGTTGGAGAAGAAATCTTAGGTCATATAGTCCAACCATTAAAACAGAGCTGATAATTCCACGCCTAAACCATATCCCTAGGTTTCAGATTTACATATCTTTTTAATATTTCCATGCATGGTGACTCCACCTCTGCTCTGGAAAGCCAGTTTCCATTCCTAGACACCCCACAGGTAAAGAAATTTTCTCTGTTATCCAATCTACCCCCTCCCTTACACAATTCAAAGCCATTTCCCCTCATTCTATCCTTTGATATCTGGATGAAGGAATCTGCACCCACTTCACTGCAACCTCCTAGCAAGGAGCTGTGGAGAGGAAGAAGGCCTTCCCTCTTCATGTGCCATACCATCTTTTCTAAGAGTTTTTCCTGTAGCAATTCCTTTCTCAAACAGTGAACAGGAAATAGGTCCATTGATTGTTAGAATATCCGGCGATTATTTTCCATTAGCAAACATTAGCAAACTTGAAAGTTTTTCATTAGCAAATTCAGAACCCATTTAATATGAAACCTGTTGATACTTGTCATTTTTTTAAAGCACCTCCTCATCAGATGCAAGTCAAATGCCACACTAAAATGTACATGTATTACATATAAGGAGATACTTTTATCAACCACATTTGTAGTCTTATCAAATAATGAAATCTAAACTATTTGACAAAACCCATTTTCCATAAAACCACATTGACTGGCATGAATTAGAGTCCCTCTCTCTGATTCTCTATTAATGGAAAACCATCCTGAGTTTTTCATTATATTGTCTGAGTTTTATGGCTTGGTAACTGGCTTATAATTACTAAGACTTTTTAGCTCATCCTTTTTGAATATCAGCACCACAGCAACACATTTCCAGGAAACTAGCTTTACCTAAAACTAATTTTTTTTCTGAAGAGTGACTTTTTTTTTTTTTAGTGGTCCACTCAAATGTTCCTGGATGCAATTAATCTTACTATGTAGAGTTCACATGTTTTTATTTTGGATAGATTATGAACGTGGTAATCAGCCTTTCATGATACAGACATGTCATTCTCTTCAGTGATGATGCTGAGAAAATATCTTTGATTGTTTATTTTTCTTTGTTACTTATATTTCATGGTTTTGAGTTCTGTATCCGCCATCACTAAAACAGGATGGCTCTGTAAATGAGCATTAACATTTTTCTTCATAGGGAAATTCACATTTTCTACATATCATTTTAAGTAATATTTTTCTTTCTATACCTTTTCTTGTCATCAATTCCATGCGCAACACTCCCATTTATGTTTGTGTGTATGTCCAGTCAATGTTAAATAAAATAATAATGACAAAATTTTGATTTTTAGGTGGAAAATTCTGAATTCTGGATGTTCCTGTCAAGTGTTGCAAATGATAAATTGGGAACTGATATTTTTGTGATTATCTTGGGGACACTGTTTTTAATTTCATCATTTCATCATTTAATTTAATTGGTCTTCAAAGGGAGAAAAACTGTTCATAGGATGAATCAGGAAATAGAAGCAAACATCCTGATGAGATTAGACAGAGCAAGGGCGTGCCATACGACTTGCAACTGCACTGCCCATTACTGCATAATTTTATTCAGGGAATTTTTTTAAATTATGATGTGGAAATACAGATGTAAAACTTCTACACATTAGATCTCATCTATCCTCCGTGCAAATGCACAGTTCATCTCTGAAAGCTCTAGTAATTGTCTCTTCCTTTTCTTGAAAGAAGAATAATTTATCTCATGTTTGTTAAATGGAAACACTGCATAAGTATGCAGTTACTATAACAACAACTGCATCGTAATTTCATACCCTGTTTTACCCTAGCAAGGTGCTTAATAGCCATATTTTGTTACAGCAGACTGAAGATTATGACTGAATTTTCAGATGCCTGGAATGTGTGTATTCCCAGACCATGCATGGGGCTATGCAGGACGCTGCACCTGCATTTTAAAGGAAGTATGTTTGAGTCTTTTTCTCCACTCTCCTTCACTGCTTCCTGCAAAGAGAGCTTCCTGCCTCATCATCTGCCCTTTTCCACACCACAAATCCTTGCTGTGTCAGAATCCATTGACAAAGTTGTGCTCACCACCGTGTTTGACAGCTAATTTGTCTCACACATATACCATTTGTTTATTTTTCTGAATGGACCACTCACAACATTCCTGTGCTTCTTCCCCACCTGCACAGCTGGGCTGTAGGGCTTTGTTTTTCCCAGACCATTCTGACCACACCCTAGTACTTCACAGTCTGTTGTCTCCATGTTGCTGCTATCCCCATTTTCCCTTCTCACACTTGCTTTCTCCTTGACCTGCTTTTTCGTCACGCTGAGTCTTGGCAGTCTGTGCAAGAGAAAGGAACACTGTCTACTTCAGAGTTCTCCTGGCAAGGACATGGCTTTAAACAGAGGAGGTTGTCAATATTTATCACAAAATATCCTACCTGAGGCACTTGGATTTCAAGAAGTAGAAGCTCTGGTCTTTCTTTTTCTAAGTCATCCTGTCCTAGATGCACCCCAGCTTTGTGGGATGGCAGATCAGGCTCAGCATCTGTGTCTGATACATGGAGTAGGTCCACAGGCAGGGGAACCAAGTCCTTGAGACAAGGCTTCTTGTAAGGCAGCCTGAGGTGGGAATGAGAGGTAAGCATGGGAATATTTATTGCATTTATTTCAACACGGTTTAATCTTCTCTACCCAGACAGACATTTTTGGAAGCTCCTATTTTTGAAGATTCGAGTTTAGCTGCCGAGTTATATGAATACAGGGGGAAAAGTTTAGTCTTATTATTTCAAAAGGATCTTAGGTCAGCAGGGTAGTAGATACAGTAACTGAGATACTGTAGGGAGCAGTGCTGTTCACTCTTCATCCAAGCATGCTGAGCAGAAAAACATATGTGGTCCAGAAAGCCCTGCCAAATTCAGTTTTCACTCAGACTGTCATGCACACCCAAATGCCATTCCCAGGCCCAACCTTGTTTCTCACTTCCTTGTATTTATCCTCCCCCCCACACTATGATGCTCCTTCCCCTCTGACACAGAGTTTGTCTCTTCCCAGTCCACCCTCTCATTTTCTGCTGTTCAGTCTCCCACCCCTCTCTCAGAGTATATACATTTCTTTCTCTGTTTTAACACTCCTGTTGTGCTAATTGCCTGGTGTGCTCACAGTACAGCTCCCTAAAACAAGAATCCTCTTCCTCTGGCAGAGGTGAATTGTAGCATGCCACAAACAAGTGACACAACATTACAAAAGCCAGGGGTGATCTGGCTTTAGCCATGCACTGAGAGGCAACAGGAGACACCCGAACCTACTCCTATCTGGGTTGAAAAGAAACTCACAGCCTCAGAAAGTCTTTGCCTACACACTCTTTGTTTGGAACCAATTCTTTTCTTTTAGTTTCACTTCCCCCTAAGGATAGGAAATATCACATGACAAGAATAGTAGTAATGGCGATAACTCCTTGAAGTATGAATCGTGGGCAGTATAAGGATTTGAAGTGCAAATCAGATCTGGCCAAGGAGAAATACTTTGTCAACTTTTTAAAACATTCTTTCAAGGGGAGGATAAATGCTTGGAGTATTAGGCGATTAGGAGTATTATCCATACTCATTTTCCCTTTCACAAAAGCTCAAACAAGCATTTTGATTTTGATGTTTTTGATATAAAATTGCTCTGTCTCCACTGCAGTTAAAGGTGGAAGCTGTATTTACCTAATACCACTTGTCATGTTACAACCACAAATATTGAGGGCAGGAATTATTTCAGCACAGGCCAAAAAGAGAAAAATTACCTCATATTTTTAAAAATTTTGAAGTTGCTATAATACGGATTAGATCACAAACCAAATCTTACATGGTATTATAATGCTGCAGAGTGTTTACAATCAGCATGGTAAACTTCTCTCTAATCGTTGATTTCAGGCTGCTATGAATGATTAATTGTTCAACTCTTACTGCAATTGTAGTATCTTACACATAAATATGTAAGGTTTCTCAGCTGTGCCAGTTGTCAGTTCAGTTAAAGGATAAGGCTGAGTTGAGAGATGGGTAAGATTCTCCCCCACAATCCTTTCTACTGGTATTGGCCCTTGTTTTGAAGTCCTTGCTAATTAACTCTGTCAATACTGGGGGAAAAAAAAGAGCAAAGAACTTTATGAAGGGACACTGATTGCATTTATATGGATAAACTCCCTATCCAGTGGCCCTATGTCCAAAAAGAAAATAATTATTGAGGATAACTTCTGGGAAAAATCTGTGTCCCTTTCTATTTTGTAAACTGCTTGAGCATGGGCTGTAAAAGTGCAAACAGGCACAAATTAAAACCATGCTGGTGTGGTGGCAATTTTTAGCTTATATCCCTGAAGCATAAACACAGGGATTTTTACATGTAGATCCATGGGTAAAGAACCATTAATTTGGGAAAAAAAAATGGCATTAATGTGATTTTACTGGAAAAATTAACAGTTATTTCATCTGTCAGTCAAGTCCCAGTCAGGGTCATTGACCTTACTTGGTATCAGTGGGCTCCATGGTTTTTAAAGTTGCTTAGGACTTTCAAGTGCTGTTAATCAGAGATGGGTGAGACCCTCATCCCCCTTTTCCCCACTCTTAACAGTATTAATCCTGAGATTTACACATTTAAATGCCCTTTATCTTATGTAGAGGGTACTTTTCTCGATCCCTGTTTAATTTGAGCACCCTTGAAAGATAATTTGAAAAATTTCTTAAATACCCTCAGGGTTGTGGAGAGTTCATGTTTTCCTGTTTTCTTAAGCACCTGAACTCCATCAAATCCTATAGTTTTGGTTACTTATCCATTTTTCTTAGCCTGCTATTACATTTTCATATCCTTTCATATTGCCATGATTTGACAATAGGCAATTATTTTATTTGCTTTGCATGCATATTAACCTGCAGGCAGCAGCTTTGCATGTAATAAATGATTCTGTCAAAGAGAGACTTGGACAAAATGCAGTTTTCTGGTAATATTCATTTCATCTAAAAAAGAATTACACAGCAAACAGACATTTATTCCAGATCCAACTGCCTATTCATGCAGTTCAGCAGACTGTCAGATTAACTGTAATTGTACCTTCTGGTGACTGAATAATACAACAGTCTGTGCTCTCTCAGTGTTTCTTGCCTATTTTTTTTTTTTAAGTGGCTGCAAGATATGTGTCTATGTTTAGGTTTTGAAAGTGAGGGGTTACAGGATTGACCTCTGTTACAAGTTGAAGTTTCTCCCTTACCTAAATCTCTTTTAATTGGCTATAAAATATGAAGCAATAAGGGCTTTATTAGTACCTAAAAATTACCAATAACTTTTCCCAAGTAGACTCTGTTCTGTCTGTGGTGGTAAGTGGTAAGCAGTCCCCCTGCCTTCATAAGGTGTTTTCCCAATGAGTCTGGGTTGTTGGTCAAAGTCTGGTTTGGCTTTGAGAGACATTGTCAGAATGAATCACCTCTCTTGTAGCTTAGTGATTTTGACACAGCAGAACTGGCCAACTTTATTTAATCTGGAAAAGGGATGCAGTCTCCTCATCTTTTCTCCCTATAACACAGTGAGCAGCTGGGTGAGCAGTGGTGTTAAGACACCACTCTTGAAAACACAGTGATCTCTTACCCTTGACACAGAGAAGTGATTTTAGTTCAAACTACATCCAGGCCAGACCTACATTTCCTAATTGTTTAAGTGAAAAAGCAAAGGAGTGCCTTGTTTAAAGATACATATAGCTGTGTAAACTGTGCACACACTTGAATAACACATATGGATTTTACACATGATGCTTTTTTAAGTGCAAGAAAATTGACCCGACAATTTTCAGACAGAAGAGAAACTTAGTTCTGTCATTGAATGATTTAAAAGCAAAAGGTAACAATTTAGACAGACAAAAAAAGAATTTCCATATAACATTTTACTGAATAAAATAATCATAAAATCAAAAAATTATTATGATTGGAAAAGACAATTCAGATAATCAAGTCCAACCTTTACCCCAGAACTAGCACTGTGTTCATCAGCAAATCCTGTCCCCACATGTCATATTCAAATATGTTTTGAACACTTTCAAGTTGGCGGCTACACTACTTCCCTGGGCTGCCTGTTCCAATGCTTTGTAATCCTTTCCATGAAGAAATTTTCCCTCATATCCAAGTATAGACTTCCCCTGGCACAACTCAAGGCCCTTCCCTCTCCTCCTGTCCCTGTCTCCTGGGAGCAGAGCCTGACCCCCCTGGCTGTCCCCTCCTGTCAGGGAGTTGTGCAGAGCCAGAAGGTCCCTCCTGAGCCTCCTTTTCTCTGGGCTGAGCCCCTTTCCCAGCTCCCTCAGCTGCTCCTGGGGCTCCAGCCCCTTCCCCAGCTCTGTTCCCTTCACTCGACATGCTCCAGTCTCTCAATGTATTTCCTGTGTTGCATAAGAGTAAAGAAAAGGTAAAGTGAACAATAAATCCAACTAGCCTAGGTGGTCCCTGGTCTGTTCCACTGTGAACAACTTCCCCTTCAACTTCTAATAATTCTTCTAATAATTACTTTCTGTATAATTTGTCATTTGTCATTTCTTCTTCAACTGAAAGGCAGAGAAAGCCAGTCCAAAAGCCTGTGCACCACACAGTCCCTGAGAGTAAGTGGTTAACAGTGCTAGAGAAATCTTACCTTCAGTTCATAATAAAAATAAGAAACACATTATTAGGTTGACGGGAAACAAGTTTCAGAAGAACACAAACAACCGAGGAGTTGAAGTTCCAAAAGGCTTTAAATGAGATTTAATTTCTAAGTTGTATCTTGTTTATCTGTTAAAACATGTCCTAACCTACTGTCCTAGGGTGACTATGATGCCTGTATCCCCACATCGTCTGTTCTGTGTTCTGTACCTTTAAGAGTGGTTCTGAGAGTGAGCAAAGAAGGAAGAAGCGCACAGTTTGTTTTGAAAAACAAACTCACTCCTCTGAATCTGCTCTCGTCCTTGGGACTGTGTGGTTGTTTTTTTCTTCCTTTGTCGGATGCACGGAGGGCACCCAGAAAGAGATTTTTTCCCCCTTTGTTAGTCTAGCTAGCTGAGGCAAAGAAGCTTTCCTGGACTGTTTTTTTTTTCCTTCTTTTTTCTTTGAGACTGTTTAAATCTGCTCTGGACTGAAAAACCCAGAAGAGCACCAAGACTTGCACCCGTGGCCCACCAGACCGGGACTCAGCATTTTCCAGCACCGAAGGGGCTGGGACTGATAAACAGACTCCTGGCACAGACTCTCAGTTTTGCCATCTCTCTTCGGAGCGGCGAGAGGTTTTATTGTTTCATATTACTATTATTATTATTGTTATTATTATTAATAATAAGAGTAGTATTAATAATTCTTTATGCTTATGAGCATTTTGTTTGTTAAATAAATAGATTTTTTTCCACTCTTCTCTGAGGGAGTTCTTTCCCCGGACTGGCTGGGGGGAGGGGCTGTTTAGATTTGCTTTTCAGAGGAACCCCATTCAGAGATTTCCTCCCAAATTTGCCCTAAACCAGGACATACATTAATACTGGTGCCCAACATGAGGCTCGAGAGAGTGGAAAAAACTTGTATTAATTATTGAGTGCATTTTGGTTGTTCTTTGTGTGGGGATAGGGTAGCCATGTTGCCCCTTGAATCCCTAATGTCTATTGGAATAGAGTCCCTGCTGTATTTCTGTTCCCTAAGTTTCTTTGAGGTACTAATACCTTTCTGGTCCCTAGGCTTGTTTTCTTATCCAGAATTAGCTCCAATGTTGTCCCTAACACATACCTTTTACACTAGAGGTGCACAAATTAGGATTGCTATTTTGTTGGGTTTAGCAATCATGATTTATAGAGAGTTTATGAAGGTACTGGAGTTTGTGGCAGGTATGTTTGGTTTATGGTTTCTTCGTCCTACCATGCGTCCTAGTTCCAGCAGCATGTTTTGGGGATTTATAAATAATTGCACCCACTTTGTTAGAGGAGGAACAGGGGATGAAGCTTTTCAGTCTTTCCTGTCCCTCGTATCTTTTGAATCGGTCACATCACTTTTAGAGAATGTTCAGTGTCCCCTGAATGTTAAAAATACCATCTTCCTGGTATTCCATCTGGTGAGCTTCCTCTACATGGTTTGCAGCTTGTCTAGAGTGAGGTCTGAGATTTCCAGAGGGGCTGATGAGACCCCTGACCCAGAAAGAGGCCCAGGTGTAGAAAATCCTGAGTAGAGTAGAAAATTAAAGGATATGGGCCAAACCCTGAAGGAATTTTCTGACCCTATAGCCTGGGACTTTCCATGTGAACACATTCAGAACCTGGCTGAGGTGAGAAAATACTTGAAAGAGAAGTGCCAGGATAATTCCAAGGACAAAAGGATTGTTGCAATAAGCTGGGCCCTGGAATATGCTTACTGCACACTGCTAGATAAAGTAAAGAAGCAGATAGAGGCAGGGGGCCAGAAAAATAAATCAGCAGCTAAACCAGACAGTGAGCCTAAGCCCCTGGCAGTTGCTGGAGCAAAGAAGCACACACAGAAAACTGATTGACCAGTGGACGATGATCCAGGTGAAGGACCCTCAACGATGCCTCCTGACGACACCCAATCAGACATCCAACCAACTGACACCCAGTCAGAAGCCGACCAAACTAACACAAAATCAAGAGTCCAACCAGCTGGCACAAGGTCAAATGTCCAACCCACTGGCACACGATCAGGAGCCACTATTGAGTCCTTCTCCCTGAAGGACCTTCGAGGCCTAAGAAAGGATTACACTCGACAACCAGATGAATCTATAATTAGTTGGTTAGTCCATCTTTGGGATGCTGCAGATGAGGCTACAATTCTGGACAGCACTGAAGCGAGGCATTTGGGATCCCTGTCACATGATCCGGTTATCGACCAAGGAATGATGAGGGGGGCTACCCCTTGCAGTCTCTGGGAACGCGTCCTGGGAAGTGTGGCACAAAGATATCTATGTGCAGACGATCTCTATATGCAGCAAACCCAGTGGAAGACCATAGAACAAGGGATTCGGCGCTTGAGAGAAATGGCAGTGGCAGAGATTATCTTCTCAGATGACGTAAACACCAGGAACCCAGACTTGGTACCGCGTACACCTGTGATGTGGCAAAAACTTGTACAACTTGGGCCACAAGAATACTCTTCTTCTTTAGCAATAATGAAGGGGGATGACATAGGGGAGAGTGTGCTGGATATGGCAAGGAAACTTTGAGCATATGCAGATGCTGTGCATAGCCCAACACATGCCATAATCGCAGCCATGAAAACCCATCTGCAGAAATTAGAAGGCAAAATAGAAAAAAATCACCATACACTCAGAGATGAGATTAAGGAGATGAAAAAGGGCTTTCTCCAAATCTCAGCGGTACAGGTCAGAGGTTCTGGCACCAAACGCAGACGTTCCCCAGACAGAGAGAGAGGGAGCATCCCACAAGGTAAGCTGTGGTCCCTCCTGCATGACTGTGGAGAAGATATGAAGAGATGGGATAGAAAATCTACCGATGATCTGGCACAACGGCTGCGTGAATTGTTGGGTGGCAAGACTCAGAGAGGAAGTTCCACTAAGAAGGAAGTAGCTCCAGTCACCCAGGGACAGACGGATAACCAGGTTTAAAGGGGCCCAGCCTCTAGCCAGGTAGAGGCTAGGGACAACCGTGTTTTTTGGACTGTGTGGATTCGTTGGCCTGACACATCTGAACCACAAGAATATGAGGCCTTGGTCAATACTGGTGCACAGTGCACACTAATTCCATCAACACATGTAAGAGCAGAATCTGTCTCTATCGCTGGCGTGACAGGGGGATCACAAGATTTTACTTTGGTGGAAGCTGATGTTAGTCTGACTGGAAATGAGTGGAAGAGGCACCCTATTGCAACTGGCCCAGAGGTCCCATGCATTCTGGGCATAGACTACCTCTGAAATGGGTATTTCAAAGACCCGAAGGGATTCAGGTGGGCGTTTGGGATAGCGGCTGTAGTGACAGAGGGTGTCCAGCAATTGAACACCTTGCCTGGACTATCAGAGAACCCATCTGCTGTAGGACTTGTGAAGGGGGAAGAGCAACAAGTGCCAATTGCCACTTCAACAGTGCATCGCCGACAGTATAGAACAACTCGAGATGCTGTGATCCCCATCCACAAGATGATTGGTGAGCTGGAGAGCCAAGGGGTGGTCAGCAAAACCCACTCACCCTTCAACAGCCCCATCTGGCCTGTGCGTAAATCTGAAGGAGAATGGAGACTGACTGTGGACTATCGTGCCTTGAATGAAGTGACTCCACCGCTGAGCGCTGCTGTGCCAGACATGTTGGAGCTCCAGTACAAGCTGGAGTCCAAGGCAGCAAAGTGGTACACCGCTATTGACATTGCTAATGCATTTTTCTCCATTCCTTTGGCAGCAGAATGCAGGCCTCAGTTTGCCTTTATGTAGAGAAGTGTACAGTACACTTAGAACCGATTGCCCCAGGGGTGGAAGCACAGTCCTACCATCTGCCATGGACTGATTCAGACTGCACTAGAAAAGGGTGAGGCTCCAGAACATCTGCAGTACATCAATGACATCATTGTGTGGCGGAATACTGCAGCTGAAGTGTTTGAGAAAGGAGAGAAGATCATCCAGATTCTGCTGAAAGCTGGATTCACTACCAAGAAGAGCAAAGTTAAAGAACCTGCTCGAGAGATCCAGTTCCTAAGAATTAAGTGGGAAGATGGACAGCGTCAGATTCCCACTGATGTCATCAACAAGATCACAGCAATGTCTCCACCTACCAACAAGAAAGAAACACAAGCTTTCCTAAGAGCCATAAGTTTTTGGAAAAT
This sequence comes from Trochalopteron elliotii, assembly GCA_024734555.1. NCBI lineage: Eukaryota > Metazoa > Chordata > Aves > Passeriformes > Leiothrichidae > Trochalopteron > Trochalopteron elliotii. Next base: position 1,652,631 of record JANPWX010020150.1, read on the forward strand.
GCATATCCCTGAGTACAGCCAAATTGTGAGTCCTCTCTACCTGGTTACCCGCAAGAAGAACACTTTCCACTGGGGCCCTGAACAGCAACACGCCTTTGCCCAGATCAAGCAGGAGATCGCTCATGCAGTGGCCCTTAGTCCAGTCAGGACAGGACCAGATGTGAAAAACGTGCTCTACTCTGCAGCCGGGAGCCATGGTCTGTCCTGGAGTCTTTGGCAGAAGGTGCCTGGGGAGACTCGAGGACGACCACTGGGATTCTGGAGCCGAAGTTACAGAGGGTCTGAGGCCAATTACACTCCCACAGAGAAGGAAATTTTAGCAGCCTGTGAAGGAGTCCAAGCTGCCTCAGAGGTAATAGGCACTGAAACACAACTCCTCCTGGCACCCTGACTACCAGTGCTGGGGTGGATGTTTAAAGCAGAAGTTCCCTCTACCCACCATGCCACCAATGCTACATGGTAAGTGGATTGCTATCATCACACAGCGCGCCCGTATTAAAAAACTGAATCGCCCTGGGATTTTGGAGATAATTACAAGTTGGCCTGAAGGTGAAGACTTTAGTCTCACAGATGAAGAGGAGCAAGAACAAGTGACACGTGCTGAAGAAGCTACACCACACAACCAACTGCCAGCAGAAGAAACATCCTACCCTCTTTTCACTGATGGTTCCTGTCACATTGTGGGGATGAACTGGAAGTGGAAAGCAGCTGTGTGGAGCCCCACACGACAAGTTGCTGAGGCCACTGAAGGAGATGGTGGATCGAGCCAACTTGCTGAACTCAAAGCTGTTCAATTGGCCCTAGACATTGCTGAAAGAGAAAAGTGGCCAAAGCTCTACCTCTATACTGATTCATGGATGGTAGCCAATGCTTTATGGAGATGATTCAAAAAGTAGAAAAAAGCTAACTGGCAGCGTAGAGAAAAACCAATTTGAGCTGCCGAAGAGTAGAAAGACATTGCCACTCGAATAGAAAAACTACCTGTAAAAATCTGTCATGTAGATGCCCATGTCCCCAAGAGTAGAGCTGATGAAGAGCACCGAAACAATGAGCAGGTAGATCAAGCTGCAAAAATAGAGGTGTCAAAAATAGACTTAGATTGGCAACACAAGGGAGAGTTGTTCCTGGCTCGATGGGCTCATGATGCCTCAGGTCATCAGGGCAGAGATGCCACCTATAAGTGGGCACGAAACCGAGGGGTGGACCTAACTATGGACAGTATTTCTCAGATTATTCATAACTGTGACACATGTGCTGCAATCAAGCAGGCCAAGCGGGTGAAGCCCCTATGGTATGGTGGACGGTGGTCCAAATACAAGTATGGGGAGGCCTGGCAGATTGATTATATCACATTACCCCAGACACGTCAAGGTAAGCGCTACGTGCTCACAATGGTAGAAGCCACCACGGGGTGGCTGGAGACCTACCCTGTGCCTCATGCTACAGCCCGTAACACCATTCTAGGCCTTGAAAAGCAGGTTCTCTGGAGGCATGGTACCCCTGAGAGGATTGAGTCAGACAATGGGACTCATTTCAAAAATAGCCTTATCAATACCTGAGCTAGGGAACATGGCATTGAGTGAGTGTACCATATCCCCTACCATGCACCAGCTGCTGAGAAAGTGAAAAGATTCAGTAAACTGTTAAAAACCACCTTGAGAGCATTGGGTGGGGGATCTTTCAAGAACTGGGAGCAGCATCTGGCAAAGGCCAGCTAATTAGTTAACACCCGAGGTTCCACCAACAGAGCAGGCCCTGCACAATCTGAGCTCCTGCATACAGTAGATAGAAATAAAGTCCCTGCAGTACGTGCAAGAGGTTTGTTAGGGAAGACAGTTTGGATCAAATCCACCTCAAGTACAAACAAACCCATCTGTGGGATTGTCTTTGCTCAAGGACCAGATTGTACATGGTAAGTAACACAAAAAAATAAAACAACACGATATGTACCTTGGGGAGATCTGATTGTTGGATGAGAACCATGTGTACATATCACCTTTTGTTGAATGTCACTGCCATTGTCTGTATATAGCTGTATATTGTTTTTATATAGATATATGCATGCATAATGTGTGTTTGTAGAGTTAGAATTCAATTAGTTTTGATAACTTGACGATATGGTGATAAGGGGTGGAATGTCCTAGGGTGACTATGATGCCTGTATCCCCACATCGTCTGTTCTGTGTTCTGTACCTTTAAGACTGGTTCTGAGAGTGAGCAGGGAAAGAAGAAGCGCGCAGTTTGTTTTGAGAAACAAACTCACTCCTCTGAATCTGCTCTTGTCCTTGGGACTGTGTGGTTGTTTTTTTCTTCCTTCGTCGGATGCACGGAGGGCACCCAGAGAGAGTTTTTTTTCCCCTTTGTTAGTCTAGCTAGCTGAGGCAAAGAAGCTTTCCTGGACTGTTTTTTTTTTCCTTCTTTTTTCTTTGAGACTGTTTAAATCTGTTCTGGACTGAAAAACCCAGAAGAGCACCGGGATCTTGCACCCGTGGCCCACCAGACCGGGACTCAGCATTTTCCAGCACCGAAGGGGCTGGGACTGATAAACAGACTCCTGGCACAGACTCTCAGTTTTGCCATCTCTCTTCGGAGCGGCGAGAGGTTTTATTGTTTCATATTACTATTATTGTTATTATTATTATTATTATTATTGTTGTTATTATTATTATTATTATTATTTCTTTATGCTTGTGAGCATTTTGTTTGTTAAATAAATAGGTTTTTTTCCACTCTTCTCTGAAAGAGTTCTTTCCCCAGAACGGCTGGGGAGAAGAGCTGTTTAGATTTGCTTTTCAGAGGAACCCCATTCAGAGATTTCCTCCCAAATTTGCCCTAAACCAGGACACTTGCACATTCTGACTAACTGAAGCAATTTGTGAATTCAAGACAATCTCAGCTAATTGTCTGAATCATAAAAGAAGAAAAGAAAGAATATTTCTCTACTGCTATTTCTAAATGGAAACAGTAACTTTTTTCAGCTCAAAATACTTTATAATTACTAAAGTAACTCAGAATAAAAAAAATCTCACATATTGTCGGGTTAGTTTTTCCAGTAACTTTCCTATGGTGTATACTTGGCTTTGTACATTTACATTCCCTTTCTGACTGTGGACTGGGGAGAAATTGGCTTTTGATTGCAAAAGTTTTTCTGTGTCTTTTATTTCCTTTTTGCACTGCTTATACAAACCATAAACATTAACACAAATGCCATTTTAATTTTACCTAAAGCAAAAGGTGATACAATTTTCTGGTTTTAATCTTATTGCACTTTTTATTTGCTCCTAGTGCTCAATTATAAAAAAATAGTTCAATTAAAAATCAGGTATAATTTATTTTGGAATTAAATTGTTGTGAACATTTATTTTAGATGTAAAAATCAACACTGTCCTATTAAAATCAGAAGAGTTACCACTGGTTTTAGTAGAAAAATTCAGATTAAACTGTTAAAAAGGCTTCAGCCTTTGGTTTCCACATCCAAGAGTGATAGGTATTTACAGGAAAAGACAGTTTCCCAGCCTGCTTCAGATATGGAGTCTTATACATACATAAAACATAAAAACACACACCAGCGTACCAACATGTTTTTAATTATTTATCACACTCAGAACACAGAGTGTGATAATATTTCTGAAGTCACTTTTTCATTTGTTATAGCAGGTTTCCTTAATGAATGTTCAGCATTTGTTTGCAAAGCATGAATGTAAAATGGAACAAAGTAAGATCCTTGTCAAAGACCATTTAAATGGTAATGCCCATATTGCAAAAGGTGATAGTCTGTGTCCTTTATATAGGATTGATTTCTACTACCCTTGCATAGCCTGCTTGCAAAGCTGACTGATTTACCACCCAGTGATTTGGACTGACTGAGATTTTTCTAAATGTCTGTATATTTTAAGAGGTACATGTATTAAAGGTGTGCTTGCACCAGGGTGTGCAAGCAGGGAGGGGGTCTTTTATAATTTAGGAGCTGCATAGTGTTTTCTTATTTTCAGAGAGGATGACATCAGTAATTTCACTTTTATTCGTATCTGTGGTACAGGACTCAGAGGTTTCAAACCCAAGATATGTCAAAAGTGACACTCAGCAGAATACTTCTTTTTGACACTGTGTGTGCAATCACCCAAAGCTACAAATCTTTTCTGGAAATAAGTTACATAAAATTTTCTTGTTCAACTGATACAATATTATATCAAAAATCATGTATGTTTATTGCCCGATTAGACTACAGACGTACATCTGCACAGCAGTTAATATTTAAGGTACAGTTTAAGTGTCTGAATATAAATATCACCTTATTAAGCTCACATTTGGTTGAAATCCCAGAGTACTCAAGCAGAATCACTTTTCCAATGCCCCTCAGTGATCAGTCCCTTAAGCTGTTGAACACAGATGCAACAACTGCAATGGTTATTGGAGAGTTTATATAAACTGTGCCTTTGAAATTATCAGGGAGAAAAAAAAAATCTTTTTTTTTGTTAGGGGTTTGGGATACACAAAAAATCCTTTAAAATCAGTGATTGTCACTTAAATAAGCAAGGCTATGATGAAACATCTTGACTAACTTTTTTTTTTTTAAGTTTTTGGGGATAAAACTTGGGGACCATTGAGACTTCAAATGTTGATTGCTGGTTGCATGCAGAATTTCTTCCTGGTAATGATAATGTTGTTTATGTGTGGTTAATTTAATTTTAGCTGTTAGGGGAGGTGTTCAGTGTAAATTATTTGAGTTCCTGGTACAATAGACAGATAAAGTTATTCTCTTAGAGAGAGCAAATAGCTCCTTTCAAGGGTGTCTGACCAACAGTATGCTACAACTTTCAGAAGAGTTCATTAGCAGACTAGAGAGAAAGCTTACACTAATTTTAGATTTCAAAGTTAGGTGAAATGATCCATTAACTCAAGTGCTTTCTTATACTCTAGAGCCTCTGTGTATCAAAAGGTACCAATATCCAAATCCAAAATCACCTGTGACCAAAAAAAGACTGCTTTTCAAATCAGTTGTCTCAAGCTCATTCTTCTTGGTCAGAAACTTTTTTATTATATCTAGTTATTAGTTTGTTCTCTGGCCTTTTACTGCCTTTGAGAGTTTTTTACACATCTCCATACTTGTCAGCTGCATAGCTCAATATTCATTTTATACAGTTTTGAGCCTGTTCTCTGTATGCATAAGGTGCAATACAGAGCTTGCAGTCAGAACTCAGAACCAAATGTTTTCAAGAAAAAGGTGTTCACAAGTGGCACAGGAAAGAATGCTATCATTAGAAGAAGAATGGTTCTCTAATCCACAATAAAACTTCTCCTATACGAATCCACCTATCCTAGAATACTTTTTTTTTTAAAATTATGGATAGACTATACCTGGATTCTGAGTTCTATTTTGGGATAATGCTGGTTCTTAATTTAGTCACTGCTTTTCTTCCTTTGCAATTGCCCTTTTACTCCTGACTTTCAGTAAATTCTTCACTGAATACACTGAGACTATTTTAGCTCTGTATTTCCAAACCAATGTCAAAGTTATGCCTGGCTCAAGTACAGACAAGGTGATTGAATCCACTATCTAATCACAAGGTGACCAGAATCACTGCAGTTTATTGTTTATTGTAGCTGCTTCTCATTAGCTTTGTTTTCAAGGTTAAGTCCACTCCTACATTCAGCTTCTTCTCCAGAGGTCAATCTTCATGGAGCATGTTCTATTCTGTTTGAATGCTAAAAAATCCACAAATGCTTCTTCCTTCTCTCTGTTGTTGAGGATATTCTGATTCTCTCTGTATCATATGGAAAAACTCAGCAGTAGTAGGGTACACCAGAGTACAGGAATGTCACTCTAAAAGCAAGAAGACAAAATGAGAGTTTTGGGATAGCTCAGTGTCTCCTACATTTTGCCATTCTAATGTGGCTGCTTGACAGGGAACTGAGGCTAGCAACACAACTCACATGGAGGGGAAAGGGATGTTGGTACCATGGAGTGCATGGAAGTTTCTAAGTAACTGCTGGCTTTCTTCTATACAGGGAGCACGTGGAGAATGTCTGGATCTACCAAGGACATGGTGCAACTATCATCCCTTCACATCTCTGGTAGCTGCCTGTAGAACACTCTTTTTTCACTTTTTCCAGGACACCAGCAGCAAAGCATGCAGCAGTCATTCCCAAATTGCTTATGTTTACCCTCTCACCACATTTTTGAGTAATGACTCTATTCTTTCTCCTACCTTGTAGCTTTAAATTGTGAAATGTATATAAACTGGACGCATTTTAAGAATCCACTTCCTTTCTGCTTTAAGGAACCTTTCCCTTTATTGTAATGTTTGCTTTTCCATCTTCACTGTACAAACTTAAAGAAGAGAAGGAACAAAATTTATTATCAATATCATCAATTTTGCACAAGCAAGATTATATGTCCTGTTTCTTTCTGTGCAATCTATTTCCAAAGGTCTCTAGTCAGGAAGGCATCTCTCACTTCAAGCTAATCTTTGCCAAGATTTAAAAAATATTGCCTTATAGGAACTCTGACACTGTGAATAAATAATTTCTTTCATTTTTGAAGGAGTCTATGTAGTTGAAAATTGCTACCAGCTCACTCTGCTGTTACTCCCCCAGCAAAGCATTTACAAGCTGTTCAATCTCTTTGCAAATGTTTTCTGAAATTTTGCTTTCTTCCCTCTTGACTCCTTTCAGCTGTTCAACATCTTGTTAGAAATTCAGGGACTCAAAAGAGATTTACCTGCCTTCCCTTCTTAAGTTCCCTGGTTTGTTCCCAGTCTTGGATATCTCCTAAAAAGAGGTGATGCTGAAGTGAACTAACCCCGTTTGGGGTGAAGTTGAAAATCTGTTTTTAAATGTTGTCTCTTCTCTGATCTTTAGAATAAAAAAGACTGCCCCTACACTTCTAAAAGTTTGTTTTCCTTAACATTGGTAAAGGATGGCTTCTGCTTCAGATTTTCTGTCACTTGTGCAAGAAGTTCCTGAGATAGCTTTCCTCTTTATGAATTATGAATTAAGAAGCATTTCTTATTATTTTATAAAATTGTAAGAATTTTTCTCTAATTACCTTGGAGCTTAAAGTAATGATCAAATTGTTTTCCATACTCAATTTTTAACCAAACCAAAGTGAAAAAACAATTATTCATTTCAGGGGGGAATCTTGAAAATACTCTTCAGAAGAAAAACTAGTGGCTTTTTGATATGTTTTCTCAGATATTCAATATACTGTACAGAATGAAAGTAGAATTTCTGACTAATAGTCAGTTCAAAGAAGCTCCCCAAAGTAGAATTTCTGGCTAATAGTCAGTTCAAATTTGAGATTTCTGGAATAAAGAGACAAGTATTATTCCTGTATGGTCATGGGTGATGATTTCAATGTCTTCTTCCAGCATAAATGTTAGAAGAATATCTTATTTGTGACTGAATCTGGATAACATGTGTGTGTGATGGGAATATATTAGGAGTACTGCAGGTTGTTCTTCAGAAATTCAGCATATTTCTATGGAAGTGTTCTGGGCAAGCAGGAGAATAAGAGAAGTATTTGGGAGAACAGAAAGAATTTAGAGTCACAGATTGAAAGAAAGTGAAGAGACAGAAAAAGGAAAAAGAGAAAAACTTTGATGGTGAGGTCTAAATCAGGCATATTAGCCATCAATATGAATCTGTCACTGTATGTGCAGTTCTTGATAATTTTAACTCTTGTGTAAAACACGAGTTTAGGAATTCTTCTGTTTCTGAAGATTTCTAATTTCTCTATTTTCTGTAGTGCTTCATGGTACCAAATTCCAAATGACTTTGGGGAAGCTTTTCCCTCTGAAAAGGGTCTGATTGTTTCTATTCTTTCCCAGAGGCAAGGGAGAAAACTCACTTCTCTGGACTGAAACTTAGTCCTTGAAGGATCTCAAATTCAGACAGGGGCAGAGTGAGGAGGGCAAATGTGATGTGCATATCCTTGGAACAGTAGCATTGCTTCTTCTGAGGCAGCAATAATAGAACCAGCTCTGATGACTGAAGTGGTTCAAACATTTAAAAGCTGCTGCTTCAGACTAGATTAATCTCCATGCTGTTTTTTCATTCAGCTGGGAACATTTCATGGAGACGAATTGGTCACTTCACACTTCTGTGAACCTCCTAAACTACAGATGGATGTGGAGAGCCCTTTACTTTCATCCTTCTTTTTAAAAGTTCTTTTTTCAATACTGGCAATGTCACTATGAAAAAAGCACTGTTTTGTGATTAATTTTATATTGTAGTACAGTGGATAATAGACTCCTAAAGTTAGGCTGAAGAATTTCTGTCTTCTGGGAACTTTGGAAGTATTTTACAGTTTGGGTGACTGTCAGGATTGTTTGAAACTTGTTTCCTTTGCTACTGATGCAAGAAAAATTTAGATTTTAGGGTAAAGGTTTCGGAAGCAAAGTCCTCCCAAAAGTCAAAGATACATACTCTATTAATACTTGAAGTGGCATGAAGTTTTAATTAGTGAGTTTTGACATGTTCCACATAGTGTAGTAAGATGTGGTTTGTCATTTACCACAGGCGGGCAGCACACATGCCAACTCTGCACATTTCACACGTCTTTAAGGAAAGACTAAAAATAGTATCAGAGAAAATCTATTGGTGCATTGCTGAAATTCATTCTGAATTTTACTCCTGGAAAATGCAAGAAGGTAAAAACATAGGAAAGAAAGTAAAATGTGAAAAATTGTGTAGAAAAATTGTGGAAAAGATTGATTTGACAGGGTGGAAGAGAAGGAAGGAAGGTTACGCTAATGCATTTGTTGTTTATAGGAATTACACTAAGCAGAAATGGATGTGAAAGAAGAGAAAGTGTAAAGGTGCCAAGTTGGAGAAAGTGGAAGAAGTTGAACAAGTTAAGTCTTGGAAGAGAGATAATAGATTATGGATCATAGAACGTGAGGGAAGCTTCCCAGCAGCACTTCACTTTTTAGAATCTGCAGGAATGTACGGAGAAAGTGAAGATAGATGGGGAGAGTATCTAGAACTTCATAAAGAAAGTTCTGAAAATCCAAAGGTGTTTTATAGATATATCTCTCCTGTAAGTGGAGCTTGGGCCAAGGGTGACTTTCAAAAGGGGTTGAAGATCCCAAGAAATACATGTTGAGCAGGCAGGTAGAGGAAATATCTTCTCCATGAATTCAAGAAATAAAGCAAAAATATGTTGGTGAACAAGCTGGCTATTTTTTGTGTCACAGTTCAAGGTAAAAAATCAAGACTGAAGATACGGATGGTGGTTGGCCGGGATATTTTTTAACTGAAGATACATTATTTGTTTATAATCTAATAGCAGAAGGAGCTAGGTTTGATTACTTAGAGCAGTGTAGACTTGCCACAGTGAAAATTTAATGAAAACCAGAAAAAATATTAAAGTAACAATTCAAAAAATCTCTTGTAGTAAGTATGTAAATCATTTTATTGTGGCCTATTTCAGAAAGGTGAATTTTCCAAATCATGGCATTTAGCAGTATTCAGAAAATACATATTTTAGAAAAAAGAATTCAAGGAAAATCTTTCTATGTGGAAGCAGCATGAGTATGGATACAATATTTATTTAATTGCTTAAAAAATAAGTAAGTGTTTTACATGGAATGTTCATAAAAGACATGAGACCCAATAGCACATTCATGCCACTCCAGGAAATAGCACAATATGAGAATGATGTACTGCAAGAAAGAACTTGAAATTCTACTAGTATGTTAATTAAGATAGTTCTGTTGGATTTTGCTTGCTTTTTATTTTTGTTTTTAATTGTTTTTATTAAGGGGTTTGTCATTCTTTGATACATTTCTTTAAAAATGGCATAATCTCTAAAATGTGCAGAACACTGGAAATCACTTTTCCTACTTGTTGATTTTCCAGGATGCATTTCTCAATCTTTCACATGTGGTCACTATAACTTTTTTCTTTTACTCCATTCAACACAGAAACGTCACCATTTTTTCACTACATCTTACTAAGTATTATAATATGAAATAACCAGTCTTTTCCCCCTTTAGCCATCACAGAGAGAGAAAGCAGTGTAAAGCACAGGATTGCTCAGTGAAGGAATTGTCTTACATTTTAGGGCAGCATTGTTTGGTAGTTATATGTTTAGGGCATGCAGGTTTTTGCTACTAAATATTGAAAAAAAAAAAGGATGCATTCTCAAATTACCTGTCTAGCATTTCTTTAATTGCTTTCAAAAGAGACCCATTTATCCATTTATCTGAATTACATCTTTATCTAACAGCACTGCTTACCACCCAAATCAACAAAGTAGTATCTCCTTTATCTTGATGGAGAAATGTTCTTTTCCTTTCTCTCCTCCTCCTGTGAGTCATTAAAATATTTGACAAATTTTGGTTTTGTTTAAACCCTATAGAGAGGCTCAGGACACCTCAGTTTTCTGGTGGTGACTTAATGCACAGTGACACTGAGAATTCTCTCCTTTCTACAGGGAGAAGAACCCCACTGCTGATGTGTTTGTCACCACCTAATAGGGTCCTTCAGACTGTGTGATTTCTCTTCTACTGATATTGTAAGGATAACTTCTTCTTCTCTCTCCATTTCCCTCCCCATAAGAGAGAAAAACAATGCCTTCCGAATGAGAGTAGTCTCATTTTTATTTCTTCTGGCTAAGTAGAACAACCTTGGTTTCAACAGGAACAATACATATTTCATAGAAACTTAACATTGTTGGGGTTAAAAGAGACCATATGGATCAACCAGTTCCATCTTCTGCCATGGGAAGGGACACATTCCACTATTCCAGGTTGCTCCAAACCCCATCCAGCTGGCCTTGGACACTTCCAGAGATGGGACAGCCACAGCTTCTCTGAGCAACCTGTGCCAGGGCCTCACCACTCTCACAGGGAAGTAGTTCTTAGTATTTAATCTCAACACAATCTCTGTCAGTTTAAAGTCATTACCCCTTATTCTACCACCATATACCCTTGCAAAAAGTCCCTCCCCATCCTTTTTGTAGCCGCTTTAGATGCTGGAAGCCCACCAGAACATTTCCCTGGATAATCCTCTCCTCCTGGCTCAACAATCCCAAGCCTTTCAGCCTTCCTTAATGAGAGATCTGATCCAGACTTCTGATCACCTTTTTGATGTCATACTAATATTTATATTTTTTGAATCAGACTAATAATTTTTCTCAGCTCTGACAAGAAGGCAGTGCCAGTCCATGAGTCATGATTCTTTTCCTCTTTCCATCTTGTTTACTGGAAAAAAGAATTCCATGCTGTTCTTACTATCTGTGCAGTCGTACTGAAAATAAAGTGTCTGTTTTTCCTTTCTGCCTGCTTGTCTGCAAAGGATAGTAATATAGAATAACGGCTTCTCAAAGCCTGACCTCTGAACCAGTGTTCAGGGAGATTAAGCAAAATGATTAGTAAAACCAGCACAGGTGACAGTATGTCTCAGTGTGTATGAGGGAGGAGAAACACTCTGGTATAGTAAAAACCCTAATCCTGGGTTTTGATTAATTTTAACAACCACTTCAAAACCTTGCCTAGACTTTCAGGATAACTCCTGTGTGATGAAAATTCTTACATGATGAGAGTTTCTGTATAACACAGACTCATTATGATGGGGAGCTAGACTCTCCTTGAAAGACACAGCAGATTTTTATCAGGTTATTTCTCTGGTGGTTTGACCCTGTATGGACACCAGGTGTCCAAGCAGGTGTCCATCACTCCCTTCCTCATCTGGACAGAGAGGAGAAAAATATGTTGGGGAAAAAAAATGAGTCAAGATAAAGGCAGTTTAATAAAACAGAGGGTACATGTGAAAGCAAAGGAAGACAAAAGATTTATTCTCTGCTTCCTGTCAGCAGGCAATGTCCAGCCACTTCCCAGGATTCAGCATGTAGGCAGCTGCTCCAGAAGACAAATGCTGTAATAAGGGATGCATTCTCACTCTCTTTTAAGAGAAGAAACTTTTACTGCTGAGCTGACACCAAAAGGTCTGCTGGGTCAGCATTCCTGGCTATGTCTTCTCCTAGGACCTTGCCCAGCTCCAGCCTAGTGGTAGAGGGGGAATGTTGGAGAGATGTCACTGGGGCTGAGCCAGCACTCAGAGTAGCCAAAGCAATGGTGTGTCATTAATTAAGAATTAATGTCTTTCCAGTTACCAAAGAACAACACAGCACTGGGAGGGGTGCTATCAGAGAAATTAACTTCATCTCAGACTGATCAAAAGCAGCTTTTTGGAAAAACATGCGATTTATTTTCTTGGTTTTAATGGGTTTTCTTGGCCTGTTGTCCATGAACACTCAAGGTACCTTTCTAAGAGCTGCCGAAAAGATGGAAAGAACAGGCAAGTTTTTCTTCATTCTCAAGGGATCTGTGCTTGCCTGAGAATATTTGAGGATTGACGAATCCTCATAAAAATTTGATGGCCACTTCTTTAATTTATTAGATTCTAGCCAATGTAGACAAATTATTTCTGTATTTAATGATTTGAAACTTTCTAGTTTCATGATATATTTTAAAAAGTGTGGCATTTTTTCAATTTATTTACAGTTGACAGGCAACGTAACCCTGTGAATAAAAGGCAATTTAGCTATTATACAAGTTCTTTATTTAAGAGGTTTCCTCAGGTTTCAGTACATACAGAATCAAAATCTTTTCTCTTAATATAACTTGTAACTTAATTTGCAGTATTTGGCAATTTGCTCTTAAAAATTCACATTTAGCATTTACCAGAATGGCTTTGCACTTTAATTCCCTAAATCTGAGACTTAAATTCCTGTACATAATTAAAGTTTTAGCATTCACAAGACAGCATGAGTGAAAACAGAGAAGTAGTTAGGTATAATTTTCTGATTCTGATTACATTAAGAAACCTGACCAACCATACCCTTGTGTCACATCTGTTCCACACATAGATGTATAAACCTATCAGGACATCTAAAATGAGAGACAGGTTCCAAAGGGTTGTTTAGAAACCACAATATGAATTCATAGATTGCAAGGAATAAATCTGTGATGCATTTACTTTGGTTCCAAACGAGACTCGGGATAAGGGCTAGGCTGTGAAATTATTCCTGTCACCAGATGCTGTTTGTCTGCTTCTGTGCTCTAATTGCTATCAATAATTAAACACAGGTCTCTGATTCATATGCACAGAGGCAGAGATTCTTAAATTAAACATTTTAAAGTCATTATAGTACATTTTATATGTTCAGCTAAACACTGCACTCAGGCTGATTATGATTAAATACACTGATACCAAATTACATATTGATTCCATAAATATCAACGGATACCCAGAACAAATAAGATCCCTAGTAAATAGAAGGAACATTTTCATTTCAGATGACTAACAGAAAGTGGCTTATATTCACTTATGTATGATATATTATGTTCCACATTGAGCAAAAAGATAGTATCTCCCAGCTGACCTGCAGAAAACACAAAATAATTTCCATCCAGTTGGAAAACATCAAAATGAAAACAATGTGGTACACCCAAGTTTGTGTGAGAGCCTCTTGAAAATCCAAGTTTGAATGCAAGTGAAGCTTACACTTGTTAATCAGTCTGTGGCAGGCATAATCTTTTCCAAAACTGTGTCCCCAAGGTCGTTCTCACTCTCTTGAAACAGAATACAGTCTTCAGTAAGCCTGACAGAAAAAAAACACAAAGCTCTTTGAAGCTGCGTTTACCCTTTGTCAGGCTGTACAAGGTGATGACATACTTTCTTATGATGATTACTATTAGTCATGCTACCGTCCTGCACAAAGTTTTGGCATGCTCTCAAACAGAGTTATGACGATGATCATCATGATGAGCCACCTCTGGTGATTCACTCTTTCCACTCCAGCCACTGTGGTCACTGTAGTATGACCACAAGTATCATGTTTCCATAGTGCAGTACCTCTGCTGCCCCTGTTGAGACACTATTCATCTGCTTGTTCCAGACCTTTGGGACTGCTGTCCTCTGTTTCCAGAATCCCATGAGCTTCTTTCTGTGACTACTGGTCAACATGAGAGGATTTCAAACCACTCAAATATCCCTTGGCTAAAGTTTGTTTAATTTGCAAGTTCAAGTTAGGTTGGTTTTTGTAATCTGCATTTAGAAGTGAATAATTTTCAAATTTATATTAACCTTCTTTTTTTTGCTTTGATAGGCTGTGACTGAGTATTTCTGAGAAGGCACAAATCAGGAAGAGAATCTTGTTGGACAGAGGTTACTGAAAGACAATGAGTTCCATTAGACTTTGGAAGGTCTCATTCTGTTTGCAGAGCAGCCCTTAAAACTAGTTTATCTGTTGCTAATACAGTCCCAGAAGTGTTAGCTCTAGGGAAGTAGTTGGAAAAATACTGTGCCTGAAGTATAGTGTGTATCATGACATTTTATAAAAGCTTCACCACTGTACACTGTGGAAATCAGAAGGTGACTTTCAGCCTGACACACTGGCAAAAAAAAAAAAATCATTATAAAAATGACATCATTTAAAGTTCTCTTACTCAACTCACACTTCCAATCACTTAGGCTCTCTTCCATAGGTTTTATTATCAGAATAGAAAATGTCATCTTTTGAAAAATCAATTCAGCTCCTAAGATGACCCCAGTGCAAATCAGCAGTTGTTTCTACAGTGAACTGCATTTCAACAGAAAGGAGCTGTTGTTGCTCAGGATACAAAATAATTTAGTTTTATTGCTTGACACAATATGGGTACTTAAACACAATTGTCAAATTGTCATTTGTAATTTTAGATGTACTAGGGGTTTATGTACCTATGCCCTCGGATTCACTCCAAAAAGCATAGGTCTCTCCGAAGTGCTGTGTCATGCACATCTCAGATTTCTAGGATGCTGAAAATGACATTTATGTTGAAACAAGCTGACTCATTGGCACATCTGTTGCTTGTAGAGTCCCACAGCAGTTAATGTTCTTGAAGTACTTGGAAAAAGAAAGTGCCCAAAGTGTAGCATGTGTCATCACATAGTTAATAAAACTAGAAATCTTCAATTAGCTGTTCTTTGCTGTTAGCTTGAATTTCTGTATTGCTTTGCAATAGCTCTGTTATACAAACAAACAAATTCATCAGAAGAAACTTGCCAAATCAATTGCCACATTTTCTAATAAGCTGATATTATTGTCCAGAACAGCTTATTAACCTGCTAAAAAGTTCAACTGACACTACTTATTTTAAGACCTTGTTTACAGCTGCTCACAACTTTACAAGCCAATAACTCTGTAGACTAAAACACTTTATGTACTTCATGTTTGTGCTTTGTGCACGGACTGTACACATAACTAGACCACACAAAATATTGTTGAAATATTTTAGCCAAAACAGCTCAAATAGCTGTTACTATAAGCAAGCTAGATAGAAAATATTCTGCTCTGTTTCCAGAAAGCTCACAGTTAAAGCCATAATAATGCAATAATTTTCTTTTCACAGCTGTGTGTTGTAATACAGGCTGTGCGTTTGGCAGGGATGTGGTCTTAGTAAACTGACTGAGCCACTTTAATTCAGTCTCTCCCTGGGAATTACTTAATGATGGAATTATGTACATGGGATCCCTACCTGTTCTAGAAAACTTCTATCCTAGTGATCAGGCTCATGGAATAATGCAGACTGCTGTTAGTAGGATTCCACCTCAAAAGCTGAAAGGTGAATAGCAAACAAAGTTGTAGACTGGGAAGGAAAAAATATAATCTGATAACTTAATGAAGTCTTGTTTGCAATGGATGGATGGGCTGATGACTACTGAGCTTGTAAACAGAATTATTGAAGGTTGTAAAGTGAACTCACACATTTGCAGACCTGTAGATGTTTGTAGATTCTGTTAAAAAAAGCAAGAGTAAGAGATACCATTTAAGATTTAAAGAACAGATTTCAAGCATATTGGACATACTCTTAGCGGTCAAAAATCCACCTGGAGACAAATCCTTTTCCTAATGTGCAGTGAAGCAAAAAATCTGTTCCCTTCCTCCTCCTGTGCTTAGGACATCTGTAGTCACAGCAGACAGGTGAATTTTGTGATTTCTGAAAATGGGTGAGTTTATCATCCAGGTATTTTGTCACTGAGATCTTCTGCCTGTCCTATTAACTCTCTCTGGCCACTCATTCTAGAGTTCCATTCTTATGAATCAAAAGATATGACAAGCAAATAAAGATTTCTCCTTCACAATGCCAGGCAGAACTTTTGTCTTCTACTTCACAAAACCTTAATCATTTCTTCCCCATGCATCCCACTTGCCAAACACCATCTACTTCTTTCCCAAACCCTTCCCTAGAATTTTCCATGTTCCTGTTTCTTTTTGGCCTGTCTGTTGGACAAAAGGCACTACAGGTAGTGCAGTGAATGGGGTGATTGGTCACTTGCCTCTCAACCACTGAGCTGGTCAGGCAGAATGTGACATTTTTCAGCAGGCACATGTAATCCTTAGGCTGTATTTTTGTACATCGCAGTTGTGAGCACTTCAATATATTTAAGATTTCTGCTCCTCTGTCTAGTTTGGTTGATATTAGCCAGAGGGATCCAGAGTTATTGTAAGAAAGAGGACTGACAGAAAGAATCAGTCACAGAGACAGAAGTGATGCCATCACATCAGGTTTGCCCCCTTAGGAAATCAGACTAAAATGTTGGACACTTTTAGTATTAAGAAATTTGATTGCTGCCCAAGAGAATTTCCTCACTGAATCTTGCACAGCTTTCTTATATGATGGTGGACACATCACTTCAATCATCTAAGTATGATTTCAAACACAAAATGCAGTGGAGCTGCGCTCTGGCAACCAGGTTGAAGTAAATAGGGCTTGTACTTTAAAAACACAAAAAACACAATATAGTACTAAGAACTCTGAAAACATGAGCCTTCTGGGACTGGTATGGGACACTGAATTAGGGCAGACTCATGGCCTGAATTTTTCTTGCAGGCATTTAAGAAATTATTTGGGTTCTTGAAGTGACATTTGGGTGAAATTTAAAAGCAGAGAGAAGGAAGACAGTTCTGAAAATCATGTTTACTTTTAACTGCTTGCTACCTTGGTGAAATGGGAGTCCCTAGTAAGATATAAATAATTAGCAGATTCTGATCACATGCTTTGCTTTTCAGTTTCCAGTGATTTCTCAATGGAAAATACTCAACTGGTCCTCAAAGAAAACCATGTAATAGTTTGGAGGTGGGATGGAAATGGTGTCAGTAGTATCACAGTAGCCACAACAGTAACAGCTGGAGGTTGTGGCTATCTGCTGGTGCAAAACTCACAGCTTTATTCTTTCTGTTCTTACCACATCCTACAGCCAAGTTCCAAGCACAGCTTCACTCTTCTGTCTTCCTCATGCTCCTTGTCATGCATGATTTTCACTCCCGTGACCTCCATACAGTTAATTCTGTCCTGCTAATATTTATTTTATCTTGGAGTAACACTCCATGCTCACTTGCTTGGATTTAAATTATTCTCAAAATACTTTTTGTTTCAAGTTTCCTGTGGATGCTCAAACACTACATGCTGCTGTCACATCCATCTCTGTAAACAGATTTTACATTAGACAATTGTGTTGTCATTTTTCATTTATTTAATTTGATTGCCATTGGAAAGAGGAGATTGCTGAGGGAAAGACTTCCATTATGAGCAACAGGAAGTACATATTTTGTGTCATGTTGTTTTCCAGAACGATAGAGACAACCCAGTTTCTATTGCATTTCCTTAGGGAAACCATGCCAAGCTAAATTCATGTACATGTGGCCAATTAGGCAGAGAACATGCTTCCATTACTTTAATTGGAAAGTGAAGCTTTCCAGGAAAGACCCAAGCAAATAAGGTGAGGCTGGAGGGCCAAGGTTGATCTGTACTGATGTGTAATTCTTAACATGTGTCATATACTTAATTACAGCTTTTGATCGTTGTGTTGTGTATCATCATATTTTGTGCTTGTAATCAAAATGTCTGATGTGTTTTCTCAGCTACACCATTCCACTGAAATACTGGTCTTTTCTTTACAGTGTCAGTTTGTGGGACATCTTGCAACACCCATCAGAATGAGCTGAAGTTCCTGTGGGTTGATGTAATCTCAAGAAGTATTTTGAAGGGTACAAACATTCACAAGACAAGAAAATCCACTACACAGATAATCTGGACTCCAACATGTCTGAATATTGAGTACAGTAATAAGCAAGATTTGCTAAGACACTTCTGTGTACCTACTAGTTAAATTCCAAGATGAGTATTAATTTTCCTCACTAAAGTCAGTAGTAGATCCTAAACACAGGATCTCTTTGTAAGAACCCCATTGGAAAGAATTCAGGGAACCTGGGTAAGGCTATGAATATTCCAATTCTCACAATCTAATGAGAAAATTCAAGAATATTATTTGAACTGTTATCTTAAATATTGCAAAATTTAGGAGAGTTTTAATCTCTCTATTCGGGATGTTAGTAACTCTCAGAAATGTAAATAGCCCACTGAAACACTGGGCATCATTTGAAAGCATAACAGTGAAAGGTATTTTCTATCTGCTGCCTATGAAATGACAAACAACAAAAAATGAATACTTATTTTCTACCACTACTTATTGAATTAAATGAAATTTATTGTTCCTTTTGTCTAACAATATATCTTTGCATCTGAGATAATTACCATCTTAACCCAAAATCTTGTGAGAAAACATGGAAAATAACTTCAATTTTCATCTTCAGCACTTGTTGTATTTCAAACACCGTCTAGATTTCAACATAAAATGTGTGGAGTGTTGCTTTTCCTATTTTGTCTGTATTCCTTTTTTTTTTTCTTTTTTTTTTAATATTACAGCAGTTGGCTCCTTTAAACTTATCTGCATGACGTGAAAGCTGTATCAAGCACTCTTCATGTTCTCGAGAATGCCTAACAAAAGCAGCTCTAGAGATGTGGTGCATACCATATTAAGCAGAAATTCAGTGGAGCAGAATTCCAGTCGTAGATTTCTCTCTTGGACTGTCAGCTGCTTGCATCACTACATTATTAATTTTTTCATCCTTGCTGTTCTACAGAGCTGAACAACCTCTTTTCCTCCCTTCTTTCCTTCTCCCTCCCTCCTTGTTTTCTGCTTCTGAATTAGTTTGCAAATTTGTCCAAATTTAGACTTCATAATTTATCATAATCACATTTCAGAGAATTCTGCAAATGTATTGAAGAGTAAATCTTCATTTCTATCTGTAACTGGTTAATATTTGAATGATTTGGACCCATCAGTGTACAGGATATATAGTGGGAAGAAACAGAGACATAAGGGAGGAAGGTACCCACTTTCTTCCAGCAATGAAGAATTGAACCCTTCACCATTTGGAAGATTCATATGGGTTAAAAACAAAGAACTCCATGATGATCACTTAAGCGCATATACTTCAATCTTCATAGCATTGATGTAGAAATAATTTGGCTCAGAAATCCTAATGCTATATTTAGTTAAATGAAAGTACTTCTCATAAATGCTTTTATCTGGAGGGTGCACTTGGTTTTCATCTACAATTTCCATTTATTTCTGTAGTGACTCCAAACACCCCACCCCACCCCACCTTAAAAATTTTAGATTTTAATGACACTGTTTTTCAATTTTTTACGTGATATGTTTCTCCTCCCCAAAGAGCACACACTGTTGGGGAAAGATCACTTGGAATAGATAGAAATATGTAACAGTACAGTATCAGATTTTCAATGAATTTTGGGAGTACTTGATCTTTAAAACCTAAGCTCCACACATTGTAATATTAATTTGTATGCTTAAATTGAGGTTTGTTAGCCTTAAGAACTTCAGTCAAAACTTTCACATCTGATGAAGACACACACTATGTGCAGAATATTTGGGATCAAATATTTACTTGTAGATACGGATTTTTACAGGGTTTTTATCTTTAAAAACCCTCTTTATCCTCCCCTTCTCTTTTTGCTGTGACTCCAGTTTCCTCTGTCTTATGAGTATTTCATCTGTGCAGAATAGTAATTGTTGCAACATTTCTACAATTAAACTCTGTAAATGTTAACAGTAGTGCATAACTTTGCTGAATATTACCATGTAATCCTTGAAGTTGAGACAAAGAGCAGTCATTAGAATGAAAGTGGTATATATTGCATTAGTTACCCTTGCTAAATCTCCTCTATAGTGCAGAGCCTTTAGTCTGAGTTTCAGAGAATTTCTCTAAAGTTTGAGCCTTTAAACATTGAACCTCCTGCCAGGGAGAAGCATCTGCACATGTAATATTCAGCTGCCATTGGTGCTATGATATATAACTGCTTGGAATGAAGATGAAGCATCTTCATCCTTAGAGGATTGATTTAAGCCCTGTGTTCATGCTGCATATTTATTTTCTGACCCAATACATTATTACATTGAAAAATTATCATTAGGTACATTTCTAATTTTTGAAGAATATGGTTCAGGATATTTCCACAAGAAATAGGAGCACAGGAAAGATCTGAACTTGGTTATGAACCTCCTGGTGGAATGCTCTAATCTCTGGTGTCCTAGAAGGAAATAAGACTCTCCAGATATTTTGTCTGGTTCACGTTCCATCAGTTGTGTCTGAGGAATGGATACAAAACAGGTGCTAAGAAATGAACTAATTACCTCACTTCTTCACATACCAGGTCAAGCATTCTTGAGCATGGAAAAGAAAACATCTTAAAGGAAGTCCTTCTTGTTGTTCTAAGGTTTCTCAAGAGGTTTAAAGTCTTAATCATAAGTCCATCAGGGACTTGAAGGTTTGAATTTTATATTGAAGTTCATGAAATTGGAATTAGGTGAGATTTAGGACTTAAACCCATGAGTTCACGTGAGTTCACTTTCAGTCCTTATATTTATTAATTAAATAAAAACATAAAAGGCCTGTTTGTTAATTAAGGATGAAATTTCTAAAGAAATTTGAATTAATTTGGTAAGAACTTAAAATTAATTTGAGCCTTCTAATACCATAATACTTCTCCAAAATCTCAGCCTGTCCTTCTCCAATGAAACCTTACTTCTTTATTTGAGTTATACTTCAGCTGCTAAGTAACAGGCAAAACACATCCATGACAAAAATAAGATTCTGATTCTGCCTCCTATTTTCAGCATTGTTGTTATCAAAATCTTTACTTGAAGAGGAAATGAAATTTTCTTTACAGGCAGAGGTTACTAATATGAAAGAGTATTCTGTCTCCTGAGGTATTTATAGACCTGGCTGAAAGTGTGAGAGTTGTTCTGACTCACCTAGACTGTAAAACCTATAAAACAGATACAGGCACAGTAATTTTACCAGCTCACACATGAACCTTAACACATTAAAACCAGCAGAATCTAGCTTTTAACAAAGTTAAAGTGTCAACTGACATGATATATTGCCTGAAAAAATTTATCTTAAAAATAAAAAAATAAAGAAAGAAATGTCATAGGAATTATTAGTAGCTTCTGCCTCCAAAACCAAGGTCTGTTTCTTGACAACTTGTAACACAAATGTGCCAGTAACCCCTAGAGACTTGATTTTCAGGCACCTTGAAAAGACTGTGAGTTCCAGTATGTATGGGTTGAAATCAATCTGAAAAAAAAAAATAATGGCAACAATGAGAGCTTTTCTTTTTCCCTTTCTTCATCCACCACATAGAAATGAAGAAATATCTTAAAATGTAAAAAAAGAAAACAGAATAAATTTCCTTGCATGCTCAGCAAAATGTTATGCAAGCTGCCCCAATTCTGAAGGCATGGAAATACTGCTTATCCTTGGAAAAATCTTGTCAACAATCAAACAACCAATGTTGCTTCCTCAATATAAAAATCACTGCTAAATTATTGAAATTATATCCTTCACTCAGTCTTACAATCCTATCAAGACACTGGTCTACACAGTGCCATCATGGAGAAGAAAAATACTTGGTTTGGTTTTTTTATAATGATAAAATGCAACTGCAACTGTAGGCTCCTCCCATAGCCTTAGGAAGGGAGGTCAGACCTAAAACTACCATATCAAACTTCATCCAGCCCCTGGCATTGAAGATTTCCAGGTTTGGGGTATCCACAACTTCTCCGGACAACCTGTTCCATGGATCACTGGGCCATGACTTAATTTCATGCTGAAAGCATTAACATACACTTCTAAATATCTGTAGATGAGCTAGGGAATTTCTTCAGCTTCTTAAATGACATAGTATAATGAAATTTAAGGCAGATTCCCTCGACCAACCACTGTTGCAGGTGCCTCTACCCCACCTTCTGCTACCGTGCCAGGTCTGCACAGGTGTCCTGTTCATCCTTGCATTCACTAGTTCTGTGTGAAAGTTTAGGGCTTTTAGGTGACTCTAGACACATACTCAGAAACAATTCAACCAAGTCCCAGAGAGGAAAAAGTTCACCTCTAGATTTGTAGGCCTGAAACATGGTGGATGTGGTAGAGGATGATTCAGTTACCAAAATTCATACCTCTTTTGCTATTTTAGAAGCTCTGTGGTATCCGGTGTAGCCATATGGGACTGGAAAATACACTCCAGAAAATGTACACCATTCTGCAGCAGAAACAGGAAGCCATGATGAAGTATTTCACTGTAGTACTGAACAATAAAATGCATAAAGATGAATTCAGTAACAACCTAGGAAAATACGTCGTAAGGCCAAATAGGCAGCAAGGTGGTAAGTCCAGGGTTGTGTGTGTGTGGCACTCGAAAAGTTGTCTCTAGGCATTAAGAAGTGTCAAGGGCTGAGAGATGAGACAGGGAGGGCTGCTGGCCCCTTTCTACTGTTTAATTGTGGAGCTAACTGAAGTGGAAATTAAGCAGAGTATGAATACCTAAATCCTTTGTAGATCCCTTTGAAGTTGTTTGACTTTCAGAGTGTTGAATGTTCTTCACTTCCCAAAACCAGGGACTGATATAAGTGTTCTTGCTGAAGTTTTATTTTGCAAGCATGGCTGGAGGGCTCGATTTTCATAGGTGCTGAATATTATTAATTAATGTCTGTAGTTTGGCACCTGACAACTGTAGAACTCAAAATTATATGCTATTTTTGAAAATGCGAAACTGTCTTTAAGCTCCAGGGAAACATTCTACAGAGATGGAAAAAGGGCTATTTTCCCAGCTTCACCTCATACATATAAATAACTGAGTTTTATTTTTAAGTGTTGGCTGAATTTTAGGGGGGTGGCACTGAGGGGACACTTGTTTGAAATAACTTTGTTTTCTTTCTTAAGTGGAAAGGACTATGTTTTCTTCACACATAGGCATGGGATCTGAAAAACAGCAACAATCTATTTGCTGTTTTTCAGAAAAGCTGGGGCCACCTTTTCCAGCCCTGTATGTGTATTTGGGGATTATATGCTTTGGGAAGTGTACAGTCTCTGTCACTTAGCAACCAGTCTCCCTCTTCTTGGAGTAGCAGGAGGATGCTCTGTGCATGCATGTGCACCAGTAATCTGGTTTTCAGACCACAGAAGGTCTTGTTTTGATACAGTCAGCCAGATCACATATTGTGATATTTTCCAGATGATCAATCCATTTCGATTCAGTGCAGGCAAAATCTCAGCCAGCTCCTTTTAACGTTCTGTTTCTAAGCTGAAAGTGTTTGAGATCATAGTTTGCTAGAAAAACGAAGGGACCATTACCTGGGCAGTGAGTTCCTAGCCCGAGTTTGTACTGACGAGCCTGTTGCAAACTGTGTGAAGGGAAATATACACGATGCTTCCTTAAAACAAAGGGAAATGTGAAGAACTTACAGCTGCAGATATAAAGAATCATTACTGTTTTGTAGGACTGAAAAGCCATCACTTAACTGGTAAAGAAACACAGAGGGTTCACTCGATTTTCTCTCTGGACACTTGTCAGAAGTGCAGTGAATCAGCAGTGAGCTGGGTATGTATCCTTGTGCTTGTAGTACCTACAGGGGTGTACGTTCGTCATCCAGTGCTGATGGGTCTGAGATGTACACTAGATGGTGCTTGCACAACACAGGGAGCAAATGTGTGTCTGTCTTGAGATGTGTCAGCAGCTCAGTGTTCCACCTCCTCCTCAAGTGTTTTCCATGATGAGCACTCTGTTCCATTAAGTGGAAACCTGTATTAAATACAAAAGGCACATGTGTGATGTAAAAAAAAGTTTATTTGCTATTTCACTGACCAGAGCAATAAAGAGATAAAATTACGTATTTTCATATCTACAGAAATGTTTGCACATGCTTCTGTATATACAGAGTCTTACCAACTCCAAGTTTCTAAAGACAGAGTCTCATTGTCGTGAAACCTTTTTTATGTTACTTTCACTAGGTGATACACATGCACAGAACTGAGATGAAAGGAAGAGCTCTCTACTCTATGTTTGTACAGCACACAATACCACTCAAGTCTTAACTGGAATCTAAAATCTACCATGAACTATCACGAATTTCTGAAAAGGAGGAAAAAAAAAGAAATAAAAGGACACATATCTTCCCCATTTCATCAGCATTGCTCCAGAAAAGAAAAGAAAAAAGGAAAAATTGAATGCTGAAGGAAATGATCCCTGTGAATTAGAAAAATAAAGTACATATTGTATAAAACCTTTTTATATATCCCTGGGACATATGAGAAACTAAACTGAAGAAAATCAGAATCAGCAATTTTTACAATTCCATGTGATCTCTAAATGATGTATATTTTGACAGACAAAGTCTTGGGGTTTACTCAAAAATAAAAATGAAAATATTCAAAAATCACTGACAGCAATTCAAGTGTTAGTATATATGCTCACTCCCAGCTCAAGTGGGATAAATGCACTACCCAGATATACCATATATTGATTCTCAGTCCTTTGTTTTTAAAGTCCAGACATAGTAATTTACAATAATCCAATAATCCAGTTATACATGTTTAACTCGATTTTTTTTTTAGGATTTTGTTTATTTCAGTCAGTCTGCAGGTTCACATACCTGGAATACAGTTTAAAATCAAATGTGATTACTTTCAATGTCTGCACATTTTGAGCAATGCTGGATTTGGGACAGGGAATGAGAAGTGGATAGCACGGCTATAGGAATGAGGATTGCCAGAAAGAATAAAGAAGCTGAGCCCGGTTTGCTTGAATTTGTGCCAACATGTGAATCCAAAGATTTCAAATAAAATTGTGCTGCCAAAACACCAAAAAAAGACCCCTACAACAGTTTATTCAGTCTTCTTACACCCGAAGTCATTGTACTCCAAGTATTTGTAAGAGGAACAGTGGTGGCAAGCTATACCCTGCACTTTATTAAAAGGAATGGGATGTAATGATGGTTAGGGTAGTGGGTATGGCTGTTCCTGCAAGAGTTTTGGAGCTGTATACCAGGGCCCAGTTGCTGAATGTATAACAGAAGCAGATGAACAAAAAACAATGGATTCTCCAGACCCAGAGTATGCCAGGCTGAGGTTTTACACCAGCTTGCCATGTTGACTCAAAGAAAGGCTAAGTTTGCCAATGATACTAAGTTGGCAGTCAATTCCCTTAAAGGGCAGAGAGGCCCTGAAGAGAGACATTGACAAATGACCGAGATGGGTCTGTATGAAGTTCAACAGGAAAAGTGCCAGATTTGCACCTGGGCTGGGGCAACCCTGGATGTATGGAAAGACTGCGGGATGAGATGCTGGAAAGAAGTGCCAGGAAAAAGGAGCTGGAGGCTCTGGTCATGAACATGAGCCTGCAATGCCCTGGCAGCCAGGAGGGACATCCCTGTCCTGGGGGCATCAGGCCCAGCATTGCCAGCCGGGCAAGGGAGGGGATTGTCCTGCTCTGCTCTGACCTGGGGCAGCCACGCCTCGAGTGCTGGGGGCAGTTTTGGGTGCCACAGTATAGGAAAGAGATTAAGGTGTTACAAGTTGTCCAAAGGAGGGCTGTGAGGATGGTGAAGGATCCAGAGGTGAAACAGAATGTGAAGTGACTGAGGGCACTTGATCTGTTCAGCTGGAGGAGGCTGAGGGGGGAAATCATCACAGTACACAACCACTTATATATTCTACATATTTCTCATGAGAAGCAGTGGAGGGGCAGCCACTGATCTCTACTCTGATCTGTGGTGATCAGTGACAGGACGTGAGGGAATGGCCTGAAGGACAGCCGTGGAGGTTTACACTGGATGTTTGGAAAAGGCTCTTCCCCAAAAGAGTGGTTGGACACTGGAAGAGGGTCCTCAGTGCAGTGGTCACAGAACCAAACCTGACAGAGATCAAGAAGCATTTTGACAGTGCTCTCAGGCACACAGTGGGATTCTTGGCATGTTCTGCTCAGGGCCAGGAGTTGGACTGTGGACTTTGATTATCCTTGCAGGTCCCTTTGTACGCGAGATATTCTATGATTCCATGAACATCCTACTTTAGTTTTTCTAAAATCCCAGAAGCTTCACTGACTTCACTGAGAAGGAAGAGTGTGCTTTCAAATGGGGCAAGACTTATTAGCTTCTAAATGGCTGACCATGGAATAAGGTCATGCCAGGCTATGTCTGCATCTGGATTTGTTATTTAGAGAAGCAGCAACACCTGTTTCCCATTTATGCAGAAGAATTAGCTCCAAATCTGGCTGCTATACTGCCATTTGAATCCAGGAACAGTCAGATGGCAGGTGCTGGCTTTTGCAGCTATGTTTCACAAGGAGTTAGCCTGGTTTATTATACACTGTAGACATTCTAGTTACAGGCAGCCCCACTTTCTTGTCCTGTTCCCCTCACATTCCTCCTGTCGGCCAGACTCCTCCTGTATCCCCACCATATTCTCAATTCACACTGGGAGACAAGATGTCTAAAATCTAGAAGTATCTACGTAAAGTCATCTCTTTCCCAGACCTGCGAGAAAATTTCCAAACTGAGGGGCCTGAATGTTTATGTAGGGGTAGATGTTGGAAGGAAGCAGGGAGGAGGCACAGGGACAAGTCACATCCAGAGTTTTTGTGATTCAAATTCAGTAAATGCATCACATCCGTAATAAGAAAAATGTGTGCCCTGCAGCTGGAGCTGAGGTGTCTGGACTGTCTCAGGTTGGCAACTCTTTCACATCGTTGTTGTAAGCTGTGCAGCTGATAGTTAATTGAGGAAATTAATAGATCTTACCCTGGCAAAAGAGGCACACCCATGTTTTTTCAGAGGGTACACTGAATCACAGACATTGCCATTTCACTGTTTGTGTCCGGTGGAGGGGTGTGTGGGGGAGCTCATAACCTGCAGCAAGGCAGTTAAAATAATCGATGAGTGACTGTTCAATCCCAAGACAGGGACGGGGGTGGGGGGAGGAGGAGGGTGTGGGAAGGGAGAGAGAGACAGAGAAGAAGGGAGGGAGGGTGTGGTGGCTAGGGAGAGGGGGAGGGAGGCGGGAAAGGTTGCTGATTTCAGCCCTGTAGCGTCAGGATTGCGTCAATTTGGGTTTCAACCACGTACTCAGTCTCAGAGCGGAGCTACTCAGAAGAGCCAAAACAGGAAGGGGGTTGCAAATCAGTGTGCAAAGGGGAGGACCGAAGGTTCCCCTCCCCCCTCTCCTCCAGTCCCCTCGCAGCCTCCTCCTCCACTGTCCCCAGTGCTCCGGGTTTTGGGTGTTTTCTGTTGATGTTTCCTTTTTGCCTCTCTTTCTAATTTTTTTCTTTCTTTCTTTCTTTCTTTCT
>JANPWX010020150.1:1680532-1797141 GCA_024734555.1 Trochalopteron elliotii
CCGCGGACAGCCGCTCCAGCCCCGCGGACAGCCGCTCCAGCCCCGCGGACAGCCGCTCCAGCCCCGCGGACAGCCGCTCCAGCCCCGCGGACATCGCTCGCCACCAACATGGCTCCGATAGCGGACAGCCGCCAGCAGTTCGGTAAGCGGGTCCCGGCTGCCCGCATTCGGGGCCGGGCGATGCTCCTCTCCTCCCCCCGGGAGAAAAGCAGCCTCTGCTGAGACTCCCGGTGCCTCCCAGCACGCAGCTTGTTGGGAGAGACCTGGTTTCTCCCCCCGTTCTCTTCAGGTCTCAGAACTTGTTTGAATTTGCTTTCTTTCCCTAATCTCCCTTCCCTCCTCCCTCCCCGTTCCTCCTCCTGGTAAAGTACCAGAAGAGATAAAGATATTTTTGTAGGTGCGGTTTTGGATGAGAGAGGTTTGGGTTTGTTTTCTGCGTCTCTGTTAAAGTAACGTGCATCAAGAGTTAGATGATGTAAATTCATCTTCTGCCACAGAGGAAATCTTTGTTCAAGTCATTCTTGGAATAATTGTCATTCCTTTTATTCTTATTGTAGGTCACCCGTTAGTTAAAGTGAAAGGACATTGCTAAGGTGAAAATACAGGATTTCAGTGTTTTTAGCTGAACAGCTGCATCTTAACCAACCGGGTTTCATTGAGAATAACAAAGATGACAATGAACTTTTCAGTTTTGTCATTTTTATGCACTGCACATAGTGTGGTACCAGAAGTTTCAGAAACAGTCATGTATGTGCACTTATAAAATGCATACATACATAAGTTGCTTTAGTTAGAAAAGTAGTAAGAGGGAATGTTTCTGAACTCTGCTTTACAAATTCTGACTCTAGCCTACATTATGCTTGCTTAGGAGTGGTTTGATTCAAGGATCATTCCACTGACTTAGTGAAGAGATTCCAGATTTGTATCACGTAACTGGAATAATAACTTCTCTGAGAATCAGATGATGTTTTCTACTAATGCACTGCCTTGAATGTTAACCTATGACAAAGGCAAAAAAATCATGTTTTGACACAATTTGTTGTAAATATAAAACCATTTTAGTTACCATTTCATCTTCTTTCCTATTCCACCCACTTGAGGTTTCTAACCACACTTGTGACATCATGCTTGTCTAATTACTTATTTAAGAAAAATAATTAATATTTTAAACATTAAATTGATTCTACCATTACTTTCAGTAGTTGTAGAATTAAAGTAGAACATAATATCCATTCCTATAAAAAGTCTATTATCTCATGAGAAAGTATTGTAAATGTACAAATCAGTCTTAAAAGATAATAAAGTATTCTTTTATAAATTGATTAGTTTTCAATTACTTTTAGCTTTTTATTTTTATACCATATATACTAAAATTTCTGCAAGCCAGGGAATTCTTGAAACTCAAAACCACGTGCTTAAGTTAGGAAAAATACTTTTTGGTTATGTATATGATTTTCAGTAATTTCATTAAGTTCTTGCTATTAAGTATATAGACTTGTACAGCTTGTAGGCATCAGGAAAGTGTTGTCATAAAAAATTAATAGCAAGGCCTGATCCCTTCAGTGCTGGAACATTATGTCCTACTTTGCTCTGATAATATTGTTGTGGATTTTTTTTTTTTCTGAATCATCCCCACTGTAAAGCAAAGGTGTATTGGCAGCACATTTATCTGCCCAGCTTTTGCCTGGATGAAGCTGATTTAGTAATACAGGGAATAATTTTCTTTTACTCATCCAGAATGACCAGGGAAAAACAGAACTATTACATAATTGCCTTTATGCATAAACAATGTCACGACATTAATATTCTATTGGACATCCAGGGTTTCAGGGAATAAAGATTAAGCTGTGATTGTTACATTGTGGGAGGTTCAAACTCACTTAGTAACATTACTTATGGGCAAAATTGGATTTCTAATTAGTTGTGCTCATTTACCCTTTGATGCATGCTTTGAAGGGCTAATGATACTCCATATGTAAATAATATATCTGCATGGCAATGGAGGTTATAACACTTGCTCAGGTTTCTCTTTATTTGGTGTAAGCATAGGATTTATATTAAAATTGTAAAGAATTATGATTTAATGTCTTTTCTTATATACTCCTAAGAAGTACTGACCTTTTCTGTAAACTCCCCATAAGCTTTGCTTAAATGTAAAGTTTAGTGGTTATCAATGATAAACTTAATATGATTTTTTCAGCTTTGAACTTACATGTGCTACCTAATGCCACATCCATCTGGAAAAGACACTTGCTAAATAATTATTCTAAATTTTCTTGATTGACTTCCTCCTGCAAGTACTGAAAATCCCAGTGAAACTCTTGAGTGCTATAACCTCCAATTAAACTCACTTCTTTCAAAAGATACCTCCAGGCAATTATGGGATCAGACCATAAAAAGATAGCTTGTTGAGTGTACAAACTATTCTAGGAAACACTATGGAAAGCAGATGATGTATCTATATGTAATGTATATTTCAGAGTGTGTTTTAGCTAGCCAACAAGCCTCTGTAAACCCGAACCAGAAACCAGCTGAGAGCTGGTATTATTCACAGACATATAAGCTCAGAAACTACACACAAAGGGTTGAGACAGTAGAGAAATTACAAACAGTGATTATTATTAGGATGGAATAGTATTTTCCTCCCTAATTCTCTGTGTATGGAAAAATACTAGCATAACAAGCATGCCTTAGAGTGGGACTGCACACTGGTGCCTGCAGGTGGCGAGCAATGTGTACAAAGCAGAGCACTTCCAGTCTGTCAATCCTGCTGATATCACCATCTCGTATCACTTTGTTTTACTAATTTATTGCTTGATTAAATATCACGCAGAATTCAAGGTACTGCTGCTTATGTGCTTCTTGCTATTTATTTGATTTGCAGATGAAATTCCTACAGTGGTTGGGATCTTTAGTGCATTTGGCCTTGTCTTCTCTGTCTCCCTCTTTGCTTGGATCTGCTGCCAACGCAAATCTTCCAAGTCCAATAAGACCCCTCCATACAAGTTTGTCCATGTTCTGAAGGGGGTTGATATTTACCCTGAGAATCTCAACAGCAAGAAGAAGTTTGGAGCAGATGATAAAAATGAAGCAAAGAATAAATCAGCAGTGCCAAAGAATTCTCTGCATCTTGACCTGGAGAAGAAAGATCTAAATGGCAATTTCCCCAAAACAACCACAAAAATGCAGGGCTTTCCAGATCTTGAAAATTCATCTCCTAAGCACTTTGCAGAAAGGAAGAAAGATTCTGTATCCCCTGATAGCTTAAAATCCATCGCTTCACTGTCATCTGAAGATAAACAAGACAAGCTAGGAACTCTTTTTTTCTCCTTAGAGTACAACTTTGAGAAAAAAGCATTTGTAGTGAACATCAAAGAAGCTCGTGGGCTGCCAGCAATGGATGAACAGTCAATGACTTCTGATCCCTACATCAAAATGACAATCCTGCCTGAGAAAAAGCACAAGGTGAAAACCAGAGTGCTGAGAAAAACCTTAGATCCAGCTTTCGATGAGACTTTCACGTTTTATGGGATCCCCTACAGCCAAATTCAAGACTTAACACTTCACTTCATGGTCTTGAGCTTTGACAGATTTTCCAGAGATGATGTGATTGGAGAAGTCCTCATCCCCCTTACTGGAATTGAACTCTCAGAAGGAAGGCTGCTAATGGACAGAGAGATCATCAAAAGAAATGTTAGGGTAACATCTTTTTTATTCAAAGTTTGAAAATGCTGTGATAGGGTTAATTATGATTCTTGTGTAATTCTGCTGCCATCTTGGGAAGAAAAGCCAAAACCCTTGCCATTCAATTCTTAAGATACCTTCTTAATGGCAGTGTGAGGAAGCCATTACACATATGCAATTAAAAAAAACCAAAATACAGCAAGCATGTTGAAAAAAATTGCTAATGCCCTAAGCTCTAATTTCTTATGCATCTGGTCCAGCAGCTTTGAGTGGACCCATTCCAGTTAGCTCAAGCAGACTCAACCCCCACTGATTTGCTTTTAATTGCTTTTAAATGAAAGAATAAAAATATTTATGTATTATTTCCTTTCTCCTTCAGCCCCTTTTATATTTGACATCATTCTTTCTTAAATCTTACTGAAGTCAATGGAAATGTCAACCGCATGGGTCGTGTAGCACATTCTTAAGGAATGTAGGTAGTGTTTTGTTAGGGAAGTGGGACCTGGTAGATACCATATTGTTGATGTTGTAGAGTGTTCTTGCACGTTGGCGCTGTCACGCCTTGTCTCTCATGAACTGTGATACAGGCTGCAGCTTTACTGCTGGTAGTAAGGGTGAATCCATAGAGCTGCTGGAGTTACTAACAAAACTTCCTGACTTTACCGGGAAAAAAATATTTCATGCTGTGTTATCTTAGTTCAGAATGTAAGGGTCATTTACACCCCAGCTGACCCACAGAAATGCGCAGGCATTGCACACACATCTCTTAAATCTCTGGTAAAGAAATGGAATGTGTATTGATGTTCAACATGATTGGTTTCAAATGACAAGCGTACTGCCAAACAAAATAAATGTCTACTAGGCAACATAACCTATAGCTAATAACTGTTATTTTGCAATTCTATCACTATATGACAACAAATATAAGTATGTCACTGATCTTTTGTTGATAAGTTATTGGATTTTCTGGTATATAAGATACTATCTTCTCTTGTTTCCCTTACCTTCCTTCTCCCTTTGTAATAAAGTACTCCTGCAAATTCAAATTCAAATCAAACAATCATAGAGAAGATCTTTGATCTCACCTTTATTTAATGTATATTATACTGCCTTAGAGAGTGTCAGGGGATAAGATTTCACTGACAATTTGAATCCTTCCTGTTTAAAATAATTTACCGAATATTTTTTCTTTACTTGTACTAGATCTTTTCTCCCCAATATATTTTTATGGAATTTTGCTTTGCTTAAGATAATTTTCTTTTTTAAATGAGATTATACCTTTTCCCCAGGATTTTATTTCTACTCTCCAAAGATAGTGATGTCATGTCAACCTGTATTGTCCATTTATTTTTTTATTTTCGTTCAGTCTGATAACCAATCATAGGAAAAGTTATATAACTAATATAGAGAAAAAATATATTTACTATGTAAATCAGAATAACTTCATATATTGTGTTCTTTTACAGAGTTTCAGAGCATACATTTCTGTGACATTTCATAAACCTTTTTAACTCTGGTTTAAAGCTTGGTCAATGTAACTGCTTATCAATAGTTTTATTCCATTTTTTTTCCTTTAATTTCCTCAGAAATCATCTGGTCGTGGAGAATTACTGGTCTCTCTCTGTTATCAATCTACAACAAACACACTCACTGTCGTTGTTCTAAAAGCCAGGCATCTACCTAAATCTGATGTGTCAGGATTATCAGGTAATGGTTTTAATAATAAATATGCCCTAAGAATATAAAACAGAACACAAAAGACAGCTGAAATGCAGCATTTCAAAGACTAAAAATTCTCCATAAATGCAGAAATTATGTTTCTATTATTTACAGCCTATTCATTTTATTCATATCTAGGTCAATGCTTTATTTCCAGTGTATGCATTTTACAAATTTGTTCTTCAATCACATCAAAAAAAGGTGACATCTGTTAGCAGTGGAAACCAATGAGTTCTATGATTGTCTTGAACAGAACCCATCTGCCATAAGCGTGGGATGTTGTTTGCAGATACCAAAAGCTTTTATTTATGACAAAAAATGAGTTTATTTGTAGAAGATCAGTATTGAGTGAGATCATCATATGATTTATCTCAGAAGAAAAGCAGCCTCTTACCTCTGTGTTGAATTTGGCCCACTGAGAACTGACAATTTTTTGGCAAGGTGAAAAGGTGAGTTGTGCCAGTGCTGGGAGGAGGCATGACACACGTGCTTTATTGTGACCCAAACTTGGGGTGCACTGAGAGGGTTCAGGTTTTATCCTCTCTTTTCCTTATCTGCTGCCATTTCTCATTCAGTGGAACCTTGTCTGAAGCCAGTACAATTCTAGAATTGCACATAGAAGACACATTAAGGCTCTATAACATACTGTATAACATAATAACAGTATAAAATTTAATGTCCTATATATAAGACAGCCACACAAAAACAACAGTACACAAAAAAGGGCTGTAGTACCACATCTGCTGCTGCTTCTTTATAGAACTTACAGGCTTTCATTTCACTCAGTATTACGAGAAAAGCAGAAGAGGAAGTAGTTTTGGGAAACAGCGAATAATTATCATTGCAGCCAATAATACAGTTTTTCTATTTCTCATACTGCAATTTACCTGGAAAGTGAGCCCATCCTGAATCCAATGCAACAAAGCTATAGGCAGCTCTGACTGAGTTCCATTTAAATCTTCCTTTTGATCTAATTTTTGTTCACATGTCAAAAGGAGAAAGGTTGTATATGGAGCCCAACAATTTACTTGACTAAGAGAGAGGACATATATTTTTAAAAATCAGTCCTGAAGTCACAGAAGATAGTGGTTTCATGAAGACAGCATGACAGCCAGCTGATCTCAATAAACCTGCCTGATGTTTACCCAGGTGTGAAAATAAGTTGGTAAAAGGCCTCCTAGTCACAGCATCAACCTGGAACCTACGTAAAATCCATTGTTTACTGCACCTCTTACAAGTAAAGCTATAAAATTTGTTTTCTTTCCCTGCATCCCCCAGGAGACCCTTGCTAACTATAACGGAATGGCATCCCAGTATTTCTGCAGGCAGCCATGTTGCATCTGAACATCTACTTCATTTAAAGAGACTTTCATTATTTTCTGTTTGTCAATATGGCCATGTACAATAGACATTTGAGTGTCAGTAGCATACTGCACTCAGTACAGTCATAATTTCCTCTGTGACTTTCCCCTCATCCCAACATTAATCTTGGAAAAGGAGGAGAGTGAAGTGGTGCTTCCATGGGATAAAATTAACAATTCCACAATTCAACCTCCTTGAGAAGATAGAAGATTTTTTATACTCAGAAGCTCTTCCATTTTCACAAACTCCTTGATTTACTTGGTCACTGATGCTGAGTGACCTTTATTAGTCTAATAAAATCAAGTGGAACTCTCTAGCCTTATCCAGTAGCTAGTCAAAGGCAACAGAAAATTTCCTCTAAAAAGAAATGGAAACCAGTATGAATCCACTGATTGATCCTGATTTTGGTATTTCTAATGCTGGTATGATATACAATAATTTCAAAGCCAGTGAGCGTTTTCATTAAGGTCTGTTTTTGAAATGTTTGTTATGGTAACAGAATATGAAAGTGAAGAGGTACTCTATTACATCCCCACTTCTGGTAGACTATTTTGAGTTCAAGGAAAAACATAACTTTTACTTCTCCAACCGTGTCAATCTGATAACTGTGACATAAAATGTATAAATACTGTTCAGTTTAGTATTACTTTTTAAAAAAAAAGTATTCAGGTTTCTTGATGATTAACTTGGCTGATTGTTTACATAATCATGTTTGACTGGATTCAGTAGAGAAGATTTTGTACTACATCACTGCACCATGAGAACCTGGAAACAGGCCCACAATTTCACTGAATAAATGCCAAGGTAATTGAAAGCGTTGATTTATAAAATGTCTCCTTTGAAAGAATAAATATGGCCAGTATTGAAGAAAATAGCAAGGGAACCTCACAACAATTAAATAATTATGATGGATGCAAAACCTCAAAGTTGGTTGGCAGCAAAGAAATGGACATTTTCCCTTCCTATATTCAACAGTAGTACAACACAGATGTAAATACAGATACACATTCCAACAGTAAACATACCCTTATATTTAAAGATTAGTGTCAAATTTGTTCAATAGCAATTGGTGGCCGCAATTTAACCAGCTTAATTTTCTTCAGCAGAACTCCAGCAGAACTATTACATCCATTCTCTCAGCTCAAGTTTATTCACTCCTTTCTGAAGGCTTTCTTTTCATGAGTTAGATTAGTGATGATGATTATACCCTAGTAGATTGTGTGAAAAGCAAATTTCTGACTCACATAAATATGTAATGATACATATTTTTCAGAAACCTTTAGAATTTTGTGCACTTTCATTTTTGAATGTGGTAGAGGTGTTGTTGGTTTAATGGACTGCAGGACAGGATTTACCTTATGAAAGAAAAACCTGCATTTGAGCACAGTCTAAACTTCACTGCTGCCTTGAACACAGCTTTGGTGACCATAAAGGAGCTAATTCAGATGTAAAGAAATAATTAAAAAATAGGACTAGATTATTCATCTTTAATAACTTGAAACAATTACTCAGTGTGATGTAATTATATTGGATAATTACAGAATTTACCATAAACTAGATCAAGGAATTTCTAAACACTGTTCCATAGCTGATTTGTGCTCTTTCTTTTCATTGCAGACCCTTATGTCAAAGTGAACCTGTACCATGCCAAGAAGAGAATTTCTAAAAAGAAAACCCACGTGAAGAAGTGCACCCCCAATGCAGTGTTCAATGAATTGTTTGTCTTTGACATTCCTTGTGAGGGCCTTGATGATATCAGCATTGAATTTCTGGTTTTAGATTCAGATAGGGGATCAAGGAATGAGGTGATTGGCCGATTAACCTTGGGATCTTCAGCAGAAGGAACAGGTGGAGAGCACTGGAAAGAAATTTGTGAATATCCTAGGAGACAAATTGCCAAATGGCATATGTTATGCGATGGTTAGCAGCTTAGAGAGGGGCTGGATCTTAAATAACTATATATATTTCCATAGGCAAGGAGCAGTTGTTTTTTTTTTTTCTTTGCTATGTATGATTACAAGCTTTTAACTACAAAACTTTTTTTTTTTCCAAAGGGGCAGAGGCTTTGAAATAAAATTGGATTGAATTATCAGAACAGAAGGTAACTTAATTTTCACAGTAAATAATGGAATTTCTATTTCATTGAACTTTAACATAATTCGTTCAGATTAATATTCTTCTAGAGTTTAAGTGGCCTGTAAATTCTAAAACACTGTAAACCTCAAGAAGAGCAAACTATGTTTTGAAAGAGTCACTTATTAGTGACTCATATATGGAAGAAGATAACAATTATTACAATATATCCAAAAAAGACCCAACCTGTGGCTCATTAGAGAAGGGGATGGATCTATAAAAACCATGGGGATTGAGGCTGACTAGAGGGGGAATTCCTTCTGCCTCTCCAACAAAAACCTTTTTTTATGAACATTTAATCATTATTTGTAAGTTTTGGTTACTTATACTTTGATCATCCCAAAAAGTGGGCATGTTTTCAGCATTCTGCTTTACATATCACATTGTGCAAAACTATTTTTTTAAGTGTCAAAATATTATATAACTACTTACACTTGGATTTTTTAGTAAGTTTATATATATAATTTGTTTTATTACAGTGAGCAAAATAGATACATACTTCAAACTAATGATTAAGTTAACATAATTTTTTTGTTAAAAGGGCTCCTTTACGGGTGACTGTACGTGTTACAGTATAGCTAGAATTTGGGGTTAGATATGGCTTGCATTTTTTTCCTCTAGGTAGGATTACACTTTAAACATTTCAAGCCATACAAAAGAATTTCTGTTGAGATGAGGTAACATACAGGATATTACAATCAATTACTTTTCACCAATTATATTTTAACAATTCACTAGTACTAAAAGAAGTTGATTTTATTTGGATAGTTTCATTAAAGAATAAACAAAGTAATGAGACAAAGAAGAAAACCTTATTCTGCTGTTGAACTTCCTGTGTTGAACCTCCTGGACTGTAACAAATGCCATTACAGTCAGTACCAGTATAAAAGCTTCAGTGCATTTTTAAAATTCTGCAGGAGAGGAAACCAAACTCACTTTATAATTTCTCCAATATTATGTAGAAAAAGTACTTGGAAAGTACTTTGATTATATGAATTAATGTACATTACTGACTGTACTGAAAATGGTGGTGGTAAGGGAAAATAACTCCTGATTTCATGTCAGTGTGACACATGTCTATTTAAACTTAAATTGTGTCAGGCTGAGGAAATATCAAGTGTAACAATAACAAGTGTACAAATAAAGTATTTAGACCTGTGCAATTTTGTCTTGGTCACACCAGATAGGTTTTTAGGCTGTCAGAACTATAGCACAACTATAAGCAGATTATTTCCTAAAGTTTGTGCACTAACTTCTGATACAGAATTGTTTGCAAGTATTAGTCCTACTTCATTTTCAAGTACAATATATAGAAAGAAGAAGATAGTGATGTTAGTTGTTGACATAAGAAGGGTTAAAAAAGTGGAAAACCATTTTCAGTATTTTTGCATACATCATTTATCATGTGTAATCCCATTGAAGCGAGCGAGACTACTTGGGAATCAAGGCACTGCTCATCGTGGGTAAAGGTAGCAAAATGGGCATGCCAGGTTAGAAAAAACCAAACATACATTGAATGTCAATCTACTTTCATTAAACAACAGACCTAAGTCCTACTTAAAACTGTTGGGGATTTGTTGTCTACTTTACCTGTTCTCATATGGCCAAATTATGTTTGCAGGAAAGGACACTGAAATATGAAATATGCAAGTAGACAAATAGTACTGGAAGAATTCCATTGAGGCTCTTCCAGGTTTTGTGTCAGTATTTTCTCCAGTTTTTGAGAATGTGTTTGATACAACAGTGTTTATAGATTTCTGTAAAAATACATTTTCAAAATAACATAAACATGCTTTTTATGATAATGCTAAATGTAAAAAAATTGCGTATTGTATGTATAAAGGAGAGGAATCTTTTTTGATTATTTCTTTAGAAAGCTGATTAACTGCTTAAGGGCTAGAGTTTGCCAGCCACATTCAAGCAGAGCTAATCCAAAACCACCAAATGAAAGGAGAGATGCCCACAGGCTTCAGTGGGGTTTGAAGTGCAATCACAGAGCAAAACTCTTCTGAGTCAACCCAGAAATGTCACTGGGACCATGGATATGGGGAAACATTGTTCTATCCAATGGAGACTGCGAGAGCTTAGGTTCAGTACAACAAAATCAGAGTTGTTACATTTTCTGAAAAGGAAAGAACTGAGCTGGAAATGATTGCATCAAAGAGAGTGGGGCATCTCTCAATTATAAAAGATGGAGGGTTTGTACGCTGGCCCATAAGTAGTTCATTATCTCTAAAAATCAGATGACAGGCATCATCTGTCTCCAATGAACACAAGATATGACATTAGGGGATAACAATTCATCTTTTTGAATTAATGCTGGGCTGTGATGATCATCTTTCATTTTGCATCCAGCAAGTCGTCACTTTTTTTTTTTTTTTTTTTTTTTTTTTTTAATAGCAGCTTGAGGGTTAATATTTCTACCAGCTAAATGGCAGTTTTTGTTGGGGGTAGGGGGTTGGAATGGAAAAGGGAAGCAAAGACATTTTTATTAAATCCAAAAACCCCGGTAAATGGATGGGTTTTTTTTCATTTAAAGCAATCCTTAGTTTGGAAAGTTGAGTAGAGACGACTTGTAACACATTTTAAACAAGAAAGAGGCAGGAGAGTGAATGTAGGCCTGTACTGAGGTGAGAAATTCTGCTGTTTTATAAAGTATTCAATTCTCATTGTGAATATCTTGAAATCTGTTAAGGATACTGTACTGTATTAAACATGTAAAAAAAAAGATGTTTGTCTAAGTAGCTTACAAAAATATTAACTCCTTGAATGGGAGACTATCCATGTCTGGAGATCTGTCGTAACTAAATACCTGATTTGTTATGGTGTTGTAACTTAATAGAAGCTTAATTCAAGAGGAAGCATGGTGTATGAGATTTTGTAAGTTATTTGTGCTGGTTCTGTATGTTGTGCCATGTGTGTAAGACAAGAATAAACTGCTGCTTTTGTTCATCTCATCCCAAAATAATTATCCCACCTATGTATCTTTTTTACGCACCTCCCCCCCGCCCCACCAAGGATTTCTGCTATTGTTTGTGTTCATGGTCTACTCTCTAGTGCGTCTATTGGAAAGCATTTGACTTGCAGTCTTCCTCTTCTCACAGAGGTGGATTGTATTTGTTCTGCCAAATACTAGCCAGGCACATCACATGTTCTTTATTCCCAGCTGCTTGCTGAATTCAGCTGATTCAGCTGAATCCTTAATTGTACTCTGCAGTCAGGCTATTGGAACATGCCCCATGACAGAAGATATGAGTCTTACAGGGACAGATATACAGACACAAACAAGAATGAATTCTAATATATTAGATAAGAGGAGCAAAATTAAAGTCAAATTATCCTACTGTCATTCTAGTTGTTTTCCAGAAGCAAAATATTTACCCTGGCCAATCATCCTGTACCACTTCCTCTTAGACAAGGAAGTCGTGTCAGGCTCCAGCTTGTCTGTGAATTTGGAAGCTGAGGTAGAGAAAACATTCATTCAAGTGCTATACACAAATACAAACTTCGCTGTTGCGCTCTCTAAGAATATAAAAGTATTTACTAGCACAGAAACAAAAGCCAGGGAAGGAAGAAGGCAGCTGCAGCTGGGATATACTCTGCCATTTAATGACTCCCATTGTGAGTTCCAACACCTGGAAGAAATCCCTGATCCTTGTCACAGAAATCAATTACAGGATTCACTAGCCAGATGCATAAAATAGAACATCTTTCACAGTTATAAGCTGGTATATTGTCTCTGACAAATCTCCTGTCCCCAGGAGACAGGTATTAAGTGAAAGACTGCTCTACTCCATCCTGTGCAGGCACTTCTTTTCTCTTCCTTGTATGGTGCAGCTCTGCTAAAATAGCGGTGATTCACGTGGTTCACATTCTAGACCCACTTCTTGAGGACAGAGATCAAGAATGTCTTTATGTTTTGATCAAGAATGTCTTTATGTTTTCCAAATACAATGCAGGTGAGCCTTGGGGGGAGCCTCAAGGCTCATGTTCTGATTGCTATTTGTACCTCAGATTGCTGCAACAGACCATTGAGAGAGCCCTTGCAGATATCCTCCTCAAATCCCCAAGGTCTAACACTATTCTGTAAGCCCATTTTATTTTATGGCATCTTGGATAAAAACATGCTTAACACATGGTAAAAATACATAACCACAGATGGCCATACACAACACTTCTTTTTTTTTTTTCTAAAACAAGATTCAAATATGGTCTATGTAAGCTGCTACCTTTTTATCTGCTCACTCCTTCATGATGTCTCATGGAGGTGCTGAAAAACTCATAGCACTCTTGCGGCTACTATAACTGACACTGACACTTATTTGCTTTGCTGATGGTGACTCCTGAGCAATTACATTAATTCAAAAAGTCCTACCCAGTTCTCACAGTCTTTTTCCATATTTCTAACCCTCCACAACTGAACAACTGTTGTAATTCAACTTTGTTCTGGAAGCAGCACTGTAGTACTGTTTATGGTTGCAGCATGGAAGAACTTTATATTTAGGTAGGATCAAAATCAATAACAAGGGAAATGAAAGAAGTTGAATGCTTGACTATGCTTTTGCTATGCCTGCATTGTTATGTCAGTTTGGCCATTGTGTGCTTCTTTACCAGAGAACATCCAGCAGTCACAAGTGTGAATGCCCTGATTGCAACCACCTGCAACAAAATCAGGTGTTGTCCTGAAAGATCTGTCAACTTCTGCCTGAGCCCTTTAGTCTCACCTGCAGCCATAGACACCACTCAGGCTGTCACACTTCACCCTACCCTCAGTGCTCTGCAGTCACCCTTGACAAGTTCTGAGTAAACCCCAGCAGTACTATTCATGCCCAGATGGAAGAGCTGCAATACTCCAAGGACTGCAAAAGATTTGGCAGCAACCTGGGTTCTGGTCTCATTGCAAGGACCAGACTTCCTAAGATGTCATCAGGGCAGGTTGGCAGATTGGGCATCTCTCCCCATGTGGATTCTGTCTCCACTACCTCTCACTCTCCTTTTCTTCTCTGTGAACACACACAGCCTGTTGCTCCAGGCTGAGGCTTGCTCCTGTGTCCCATCCCTGGACTCTGAAAATCTCACCAGTTTCTGGCATGTGCTACTGCCCACCCTCACTATCACTGCTCCTGAAGCTGCCTCAGCCCCAGCCATGTAACTCCCACATATTTTAAAGTCTCTGTAACTGTGTAATTACTTCTCTTTAAAAAAGCTGCATGTCATTTACCCTGCAGATCCTGCAGGATTTTTTGCCGTGAATCTTTTCAACAGCAACATGCTCTTAGGTCAGTAAAGAACAGGTTGGGTCTGACTGGAAAACGCTCAGCCT
Source organism: Trochalopteron elliotii (assembly GCA_024734555.1). NCBI lineage: Eukaryota > Metazoa > Chordata > Aves > Passeriformes > Leiothrichidae > Trochalopteron > Trochalopteron elliotii. Next base: position 1,694,754 of record JANPWX010020150.1, read on the forward strand.
CCTCTCATCCTGGTGAAGGAAATTTAACTCATTACTGAATGTTTTTCTTCCTCTTTGGACAGTCTCTCAAGAAGGTTTTTTATAGGTGACTGGGCTGTAAGAAGACGTGGTTTTGCGTTTTTTTATTAAGTGGATATTGTGGCATGGAATTTGGGTTTAAGCAAAACATGCAGGAATGCTGGGTCCCACTGGGTGATAGGCCAGTGCTGTGCTATTGAAAGCAGCTTCACTGGGGCTGTGCTCACATACAGGGTTGAGGTAGCAGTCATGTGCAGGAGTTCTGAGTCATAGCATTTTTTGGATTGTGACTTAAATTAGAATAGATTGTTTGCAATATAAGTTAATGTTGCATAAATTTCCCAGAGAAATACTGCAGTATAAAAGGCTCTACTTCTAAAAAAAGAAAAAAAAAAAAACCCAAACCAAAACAAAGCAAAAAACCCAAGAAGCATAAAATCCAAGATGCAAAAGTTCAAAATGCACAATGAAACACATTAAGACTATTTTCTTTAGGAATGGCAGGTGAAAAAATAAAATTGTAAAACAATACCATGGCTGTTACAATTTTTTTTTCAAACCAGCTAAGGGTGGTGTATGATGAGTGATACTTAATTTAGTCTTGAAGACAGCCCCAGGGATATCCACGAATTTTCTCTTGACAGGTGCTGTAAATATTTTACATGACTCAAAAAACACAACTGTTTTTATGGAAACAAGTAAGGAGTACTTCACAGTATCACTTGCTATATTGACTGCATCTCCATAATACCCTCTCAATGAAATAGCCTTTAGGATTGTGTGAATGAAAGTTTCTACTTGAAGAGGGAAACCTCTGCATGCCTAGATCTGAAATGGCCCTGTACATTGATTTGTGGGGAAAATAAACAGTATTCTAGCCTCAATTTTCCTTTCAGTATCATGGCATGAAGCTTAACAACATCCATAGCAGATACTAACTTCATGACTTTTGCTATGAATTATTATTTTTGCTGTTCTCCAGGGTTGTAATGCTGATATGGGGATGGCATTTCCTTGAGATAAATCCCTCAGAGCTGTATGCTGCAATGGATACATATGAAGAAAGTAGATGTGAATCACAAAAAGGCATGTAACAATAGAAAATTATCCCAAGTTAAAATCAGAAGCTATGTTAAATAGCTGTAAAAGGTACAGATAAGTAAATCAGTTTGACGTGCAGATGAGTAAAATGTTGTCAGCAGACAAAAGAAGGTCGAAATCTGATACTTTTACAGAACAAGCAAAACCAAGGTGCAGTTGGCCCCTGATTACACATTTGTAAGTCTTGTGAGGAGCAGCTGAGGGAGCTGGGAAAGGGGCTCAGCCTGGAGAAAAGGAGGCTCGGGGGGACCTTGTGGCTCTGCACAACTCCTTGACAGGAGGGGACAACCAGGGGGTCATGCTCTGCTCTCAGGGAACACAGACAGGAGGAGCAGAAATGGCCTCAAGCTGTGACAGGGGAAGTTCAGGTTGGACATCAGGAGGAATTTCCTCACAGAAAAGGTTGTTAAGCATTGGAAGGGGCTGCCCAGGGAGGTAGGGAGTCACCACCCCTTCCTTGGAGGTCTTCAAGAACCGACTGGAAGTGACACTCAGCGGTCTGGTGTGGGTGAAGAGCGGGGATCAGTCACAAGTTGGACACGATGGTCTTGGAGATCTTTCCCAATGTAAGTGATTCTGTAATTTTGTGATTCTGTCATCTGTATTGGTTGTTTTTTTGCCTTATTCACTTAAGAAAGCAGCAAACCCTTATTTTAGCCTGCTTTGATTCACACTGTATTCAGTGTGTGATTGGTGCTGCCTTTCCTTTGAACAAAGGCTGCAAGGGTTGAGTATTGCACATCTTTATTTATACAAAAATTGCCTAAGGGACTGTCAAGGTTTCATTGTGAAGAAGTGCAGGGCCAAGGCTGATGCTGTCAGGTCTGGACTGATACAGTGATAAGGAAGTTCTGTTTGTCTCAGGTATTCCTCTAGTACCCAGGAAAAGTCTTTTGCTTTCATTCCTTGTTAGGAGACTCAAAAAGGGAAATTTGACCAGGGGTATGTTCAGAACAAAAGATTTGGTTTACTGCTCTGCTCCAGGGTTTTTGAATCACTGCATTACTTTCTGCTTTTTTAGTTGCTATTAATACTACCTAAGTTTGCTGCCCTGATATATCCTTTTCATAGGTGTGGACTGATTAGGAGATGCCCTGCCAAGAAAGACTTGGGGTGCTGGTGGATGAGAGGCTGGACCTGCTCTGGCCATGTGCAGTCACAGCCCAGAAAATCCAGTTCAGGCTGCATCCAGAGCATCATGGGCAACAGGTCAAGTGAGGTGATTTTGTCTCTCTGCTTTCATGCGACCCCCCACCTTGAATGCTGCATCCAGCCCTGAGGTTTTCAGCACAAAAATGACCTGTCGGATTGAATCCAGAGAAAAGCCATCAGGATGATCAGAGAGATGGAACATCTTTACTATGAGGGAAGGCTGAGAAAAATGGAATTGTTCAGGCTGGAGGAAAAAAGGCTTTGGGATGACCTAATTGCAGCCTTTCAGTACCTAAAGGGAGCCTAAAAGAAAGCTGGAGAAAGACTGTTTACAGAGTAATGTAGTGAAAGAACAAGAGGGAATGGTTTTAAACTGAAACAGTGCAGGTTTAAATTAGATATTAGGAAAAAATTCTTTACTGTGAGAGAGGTGTGGTGAGGCCCTGGCACAGGCTGTCCAGAGAAGCTGTGGCTGCTCCATCCCTGGAAGTGTTCAAGGACAGGCTGGATGAAGCTCTGAGCAATCTACTATAGTGGAAGTTGTCCCTGCCCATGACAATGGAGTTGGAATGAGATGATCTCTAAAGTTCCTTCTAACCCATATATTCTGTTATTCACCCAAGCAGACAACCTATGTTTATTACTGCCCCTGCATCTATGTCAGACAGTAATGGTTCTGCTACATCCATAGCCAAATTTTGAATTTCTGATGCAGTTACCTAGGTAACCACATCCTCACACACTTTCATTGAGACCTTTTCTTGGACATGGCTGGCACTGTCAAACTTCACTCCCACAAAAGTCTCCAGTGCTTCTCTGTGAAAGTATGCCTTTTCTGGTTATGACTGTCCCTTAATCATTTGTGACATCCAGTTCTCCCCATAATGCTTTCTGGGACTTTTTTTGCATCTTCTTACATTACAATTGGTCACACTGAGCAAGTTCTTACATCAGGTTCAGTAGTTTTCTTTTTAAGTTGGCTAAACCTCAGGCTGATGCCTAGTCACTGGTTATTTGTCTGGGGCCTAACATTAACTGCCACGTTCCTCACGTGTTCCTATGCTTTTGTGGGATAGAAACTAAGCTTCAAGAATTAGGCTTGGACTGTTGATGTCCAATATATCTCTGTTAAAAAAGTGGTTAATTTGTTTTGCCTTTGTACCACTGTATGATATTTAACTCTGGCCTAAATCATTAAGGTTTGGAATACTGTGATACCTCTTGACACTTAATTTAGGTGGGTCAAACTGTGCCTGTCTTAAATCTTTCTTATGCCTTTCCTTGTTGAATCACGTGTGTTCCGTTACTGTTAAATTGGATGAACTCTGTTGTCTCACAGTTAATGCACAGATTCTGAAAAAATACATCTTTTGCTGTAATACAGTCAACAGATAACTTCTATTTTCCCCCTCTCTCCCTACAGTCAACATTAAAAAGCCAGAGACTGAGATAGAAATGATCCTTTAATACTCCACGGAGAATCCTGATGCACAAATCTGGGGCAGCTCTGAGGTTTCACAAACTGAAGTTTATCCATCTCTGATAAAAACTAAAAAATATGCAATTAAGGTGAAAGTAAATTTTTGCCTAATCTCAGAGTAAGGCAGCTTGAAGTGACCCCAGAACAATAATATAAGACTATTCTTCATGGAGAGACAATGCCTTGCCCATCAGTTTTGTTATGGATTTAATGTTTCAACTGAAAATTTTTCATTATTCACATTTTTGCAGGACACAAGGATCTTGTTACACATTATGCCTCCCTGCTGGACCTGCCTCTCTCACAAGAGGTTCTGTTCTTTGTCCATGGAGGCGAGCTTCACAGAGTATTCTACTGGAGGCTATCTTCTGAGTGGAAATTGTTTTCAAAACTACATGGAGCTCAGAAACTATATTCTAGGGACAGAAATTTTATTGTGATTGGTGCTTTTTCCTGTTTATAAGAACAGTATAGATTTTGGAAAGGAAACAGTTTTCACATAGCTTTCATGTTCTGTAACAGATAGTTATTTAGAAGCAAATTGAAGCTGGAAAGTTAGTATTTTAATATCTGTTACATTAACTGAATCATAATGCATTTATGACTTGAAGAATGCTGGTTCATGTTGTTACTCTGCCTCAGTTTCAGGTAAATATTCTACCTCTGAGATCACTGGGTACTCAGACAGGTATCTCTTTGCATCATCCCCTTTTTAAGCCTAATTATAATTAATAGGAATTAGAAACAGGCATAGATATGACTCTTAGGGAGAATGTTTAGTCATGGATGTCACAGTCCTGGGGTAAAGGTTGGAACCGATGACCTTAAAGGCCTTTTCCAAGCTAAATGGTCCTATGATTCTGAAATGAATGTTCGGGTGAAGAAAAGAATTGTTGCTGTGAGCTTAGTAGTTAATTTACAGCAAGTAAAAGAAAAAACAAAACAACAAACCCAACCAAAGCAAACCAGAAAACTCCTGTAAACAACAAAAAACAAACAAACAAACAAAAAACCAAACAAAAAGACCATCAAAACCAGTAAGTTCCACAAAACCTATGAAAAAAACCCAAAACAACAAAATGAAAAAAACCCCAAAAATTCAAAAAATAAATAGCTCCTCAACACAAAACACTCAAGCAACTTTCTTAATTCAGAATGGAGAGTAAAATCAGATTATGTTAAGATTGTCATTACACTCTTTAGAAATCAAAACAATAAAAGCACGACTACGGCTTTGGAGTTTCTTGCTTAGAAAATTGAGTATCTGAGCTTTTGAAGGTAAAGGTGACATAAAGGGGCTGTTATAAATGTGTTATACAGCGTGTAAATTAACAGATTACACATCTCAAGGGTCAAGAATGCTACTGACCCAAAATATCTAGTATTATATGCTTGGTTACATTTGGGCCTATGCTTAATCCTTGGGGAAAAGAGCACAAGTGAATGGTGGGAACTTACCCACAGCACTCACATGTAGGCAGAGTGCTTGCACTTGATGATTTGTATTTTATTCTGACCATAACTGGCTGCTTTCCTGAGGGATGATGGGTCAATCTGCTCTCAACAGGAGGGAGGTGTTAATACTTTATACTTCTGAGGGTGATTTTAAACCTCTGTGAAAGCAAATTTGCAAACCCTATGTAGATGAGTATCGCTAAGAATTGTTGTGAAGGTGATCAAGTCAGAGCTTCTGCTTGCCTGGTGTTTTTTGCTCTCTCAATGATAATTTGCAACTCAGAAATGCAAGAGAGTTATGATACCCAGAGCTAAGAAATAGCTGCAGAAAGATTATACTGTCAGCCAACACCAATTATTATGATTAAAATCTGATGCAATAATAATGCCTTTCCTAGAATCCCCTTGACAATAACTTTGTTATATATACATGGCACTGCAAAACAGCATTCACACAGACACTTAACTGAATTTGCCCTTTGCATAAATCTACAATATATAGCACCTATATAAAGCAGGCAATGTTTGATATGAATGCTCTCTGAAATATGGTGCATAAAACTGACGCAAAATAGGAACAAAGTCAATGCAACTAAAATAGTAAGTTATTTATGTCTATAATATGAATTTCCTATTTTTTTCCTCATACTTTTGTGTTAAATGCCAAAAGTAACCTGTAATGGTGAATGAATGAGAGAGTTATGACACAGTACACAGCAATCATGTCACTTTTATTCTGTGCAATAAATATAGATGAAATACACATTATCTGAAGTAGTGGTTGCTATCTGAGCTGAAAACAGACATGTTCTTCAGCAATCTTCATGTTACATTATCCCAATTGTGCTTTACACTTGTAATTTTTTTCCCCATTTTTGATTAAAAAAATCTAAAGAAAATGTCTTTCACAACCTCTTCTGGAACCACATTAATCAGACTGTATTCCTAATTCTTGATGGCTTCAGGGTGTAAGAATTTCTCTGAACCCAAGAAAACCTGGGGAGGTGTACCTCCCTCTAAAGCAGCCATGCAGGTATCAGACTGTGTTGTGGTTTTGGTTCGTTCATCCAAGTCACAGCACCATTTTGTGGTGGTTTCATGTTGGCTGAATTTTGCTTGCCAACTGGGAGATAGGATTTTGGGAGAAAAAGGTGAAACAGGCTCAACTTAAAAGTAAAACATATAGATTTTATTAACATATACTAAGGAAAAAAGAAAAGAAAAATGAAACTTTCAAACACCTTTCCCCCTACCATAAACTGTTTACTTTCCCACTCAACATAGAAACTACAATTTTCAGTCAGTTGCAACCATTTAAACAATCCTGCATCACTTTGGAACAGGAGTCTCTCTAGTGTTTTTGGAGATACATGCCACAAAAAAAAAGGTCTGGTGGCTCTCAATGTCACAAATCTGCAATGGCCTGAAATTCTGCAGCTCCTGTGCAGTCCCACCCATTTAACAGTTTCCCAAGCTGCTTATGGGCCTCCGCATGTTTGGGGGACTGTTTTAAGAATGCTTCCTCTAGAATAAAACAAGGGTTCCTTTTTCTATCTCTAAAATCATCTCTATCTCAAAAGAAACAGAGACCTCCTTTTATGCCCAGGAGCCAGGGCCTTACTCTATTCAAAATTCTCAATTAAATCTCATTTATATCAGTACACACAACTCTTTGGCTAGAACTTGCATTCCCCAAAACAGTATTATGATATTATGAGAAATATCCCATTTCTCCGTAGTTCACATCCAGAGAAGTCCGGTCAAAAATGTCCACTTTCCCCATCCCTTCTTCCAATAGTCTTTATCAGTTCTTTCTCTCACTTCGTTTCATCTGTCTCTCCACATTTTAAATCACTCTGTCTTCCGTGGAGAAGGGAAAGGGTTAATGTCTTTGCCCAGAGTCTTTTTTCTCCTCTCCAGCTGACTCCCAGAACTTCAAGGCCGCAGGGGATGGTGAGGGGGGTGGGGAAGGGGAGCATGCTGAGGAACGCTGATGGATGACCCTCCTCCACCCCTGGTCAGAACTAAAGCTACTCAAACTTGAATCAGCTCTCTGGAGCTCCAGAGAAAGACTTTCAAGGTTCTCTCCTCCCTCGGACCAGAGGCTCCAGCAGCCAAGCTAAGAGCACGGCTTCCATGGCCCCTGGTGCAGGGCCAGCACTGCCGACCTGCAATCCTCCTTCTCTCGCTATCGGAGGAGGCGGGGGAGAGAGGGGACACTGCCGGCCCAGACCGCTCTCCCACAGGCAGCGTCCCGCCCCGCCCCGAGCCTGGCCGGGCTTGGCCCCAGGCGGCCTAGCCCAAACTTCTGACTTACAAAGTGATGTTAACTCCTTGCCGGCTGGAAGAGGAAAAAAATCCGAGTCACCTGGGACCTTTGATTTAAATGGGGGTCTCCAGAGGTGTGTACAACACTCCTATTCGTCAGCCAAGCTGTCAATCTATGCTATAGCTTCCTTAGGAAGAAAACCCCTTCACATTCATGCTAAACCACCACAGACTGTAAATGGGGAAGTTAAATTTTCCCATCACAACCAGTGCCTAGAACAAATGTTGCTGGTTATTTTCTGAACAAAGATAAAAAGCCATGTTCAGCCAGACCACACAGCAGGTGAAGACACTGGAACACAAGTCTGATGAGGAGAGGCTGAGGGAGCTGTAGGGGTTCGGCCTGGAGAAAAGGAGGCTCAGGGGGGATCTTGTGGCTCTGCACAACTCCCTGACAGGAGGGGACAGCCGGGGGGTTGTGCTCTGCCCCCAGGGAACAGGGACAGGAGGAGAGGGAATGGCCTCAGCTGTGCCAGGGGAAGTTCAAGTTGGATACCAGGAAAAATTTCTTTTCTGGAGGGTGGTCAAGCACTGGAGCAGGCTACTAGGGAGGTGGTGGAATCATCATCCTGGAAGAGTTTAAGAGAGGACTTAATGTGGCACTTAAATGCTATGATTTAGTTGACAAGGTGGTGGTGATCAGTTAAAGGTTGGACCTGATGATCTTGGAAATCTTTTCCAACCTAATTGATTCTATTATTCCCATTTAACAGTATGTGTGCATCTTGGGACCATCACTTCTGTCTGTGCAGTGGCAATATCTCTGACCAGTGCAGCAAACCCACATCCTGTTACATGTCACTGGAATGACCCAGTGGAATGCTCACCCCTGTGGTGTGTTAGTTTTGGCCTTTGGTTTTGCTTGCAAATTAAAGTCTGAGATTTTTTCCTGCATGCAGCTGTTCTCATTCACCTCCAAGACAGCCTTCTGCAGTGAGTTGGAGGTGATTTATGCTCAGAGTCCTGAGCAGCTCCGAACAATGCCAGCGAAGGGAAGAGACCTCCCATCAGCATTGTGCTATGTGAGAGAGTGGGAGCAGGAACATCCTACATGGGTTTTGCTTGAAAAGCTGAATTACACCAGAATCCATCAATGGAGACAGTTGAAACAAATAGTGATGAGATTCTGTCAGGTGAAAAGGAAAAAAAAACAGTTTTTGAGAAACAATTCATTCTACTATGAGGACATTTTCAAAAGTGATTTTTTTTTAAGTATTGTTGAAACTATTTTATTTGTAAATGAGGATTGTCTGAGGCAGTATTGGTGTTTGACTACAGCTTTGTTGCTTTGATTCATTTATTAAAGTTTTGCACCATTTTCAATTTTGCATTTGCATACCACAGTAAGTAGGAAATAAATATAAATATATTGTCACTATAAAAACATTGGTTCAGAGCTTCTGAGTAAAATTACTATGTATTTGTCTTAACATGTAGATGCAAAGATTTGAAAATCTGGATGGTTTTCCAGTTTCAAATTATAACAGTTTTAAAATAAGGTTTTTCCTGTAAAATTGAAGTTATGTTTTCTAAATAACTTCATTGCTAGGAATTTGATTCTGCAAATGTAGCACACTTAAAGTGAGACAGATTAACTGCAACTTGCAGGAATGAACAAGCCTGAAGGAACCTTTTAGTTTCAGGGCTTTTCCAAGAGCATTTTTTTCATGTTAATTCTTTCTACAGTGTTGTAGAAGGGAACAAAACAGCATCTAAACCAAAGCCTTTCTATCTGTTGTACTTTATGTAATGAAAATAGCAATAGAGAATTTGTGGGAAAGATCAAGTTTTTTAAGGTGGTTACAACCCTATCCTTCACAGACCACTTTTTTATTGGGTGTGTTTCCTGGGGCACAGAGATGTCTTGCAGGGTTCAGAGACGGAACTCTGCTATTTAGTTGGTCTTTGAACTCAAGCTTTGCTCTTGTGGTTAAGAAACTTAACTGTGCCTCTACTCCTTAAACACAAAGGAGATTAAGACATGATATATTCTTCAAAGTTTTCCGGGATGCCTGAACACAAGCTCTTCTCTGTTTGAAGTCCAGTGGTTTAACAAAGAGATTTACACTGTTCTCCTGTTCAGCCCAGTGATGAAAGAGGACTCTGAGCCTCAGGGCTTGCAGTATAAGAGTTGAATTGTTATACAACTTACCTCAATATAATAGAGCTGTAATATATGTCCATTTCCAGTAATATATCATGAAGGAGATAATTAGAAGCTACCAGAGCTATACCAGGTGGATATCCAAAAAATAACTGCAAACTTTCCAGTTCATGCTTTTGGATCTTCAGGAGTGTTCTATGTTTTAGAGTCCAAAATGAAAGTCTGTGGTTCATTTTCTCAATGAAAATGAGAATGAGAAATTTCTTTCACAATGTAGTGTGTGTTATCACCAGTTGCCAGGAAGAAACACTGTGTGCACAGGGTTAAGCGGTTACTTCTGATAAAACTGGATTCCCAAATTGCTGCATCAATGTTTTTGATTTTGACACAATATTCCAAACTTCATGAAAGGCGAAAATTATAAGGACTCTTGATTGCCATGCTCAAGCATTTGATAATGTAAGCTGAATAGAAGAAAGGAAATGTCCTGCAAAACAAGCTAAGCAATGTAAACAAAGTTAATTCCTGGGCTTTCTGCCTGAAATTTTTAAACTTTATTAGATCTTATTTATTAAAAGGCAACATCAGTGAATTTTACCACAAATAAATGGATACTGCTCTCCCTTACTATGATCACAACAGATCCTCAGAAAGAATAATTCATTAACCTGAAACTTGTTGTATATTAGAAGCTAATAGTGTAGGAAACCTCCTATTTTTATGAACATCAAAAAATGATCATGATACAATTACTCTCTTAGCTCATTATTACTAAAGCACAAATAAATTGAGCTTTCGAACTGCTCAACTTCCTCTGCTGGTTTTCTTCCTAAATTTATTGGAGTCTCTATGTTCCAAGTGTTCCCAGTAGTCACAGAGGATTAAGTCAATGCCTATGTGCAAATGAAGTTCTCTTTACAAACTCATTCATTCTTTTCCCCCTGCTCAGAGAAGGAATTTGGCTATAATCCAGTCTCCAGCATCCAACAGAATAGTCAGGGTACTTGTTTACTTAATAAATCAGAAAAGATAGAATCTGGTCACTTTTGCATCATGAATTAAACTTCTTTCTCATTTGCTACATAGATAATTCTCAGGTTTGGTTTTCTCACCCGAGATTCCAGCTGTTAAGAGTCCTTGGCCCTCTAAAAGCCCTGAGCCGCGTTGCGTAAAAAAGCAGAGTCTCCAAGGCCTTGTTTTCAGGTTTCTCGTGTTGTTTATTATTTGATATCTCAGAATTTTCTCTGCACCCAGCCGAGGTCCGGACAGCGGCTGGGACACGAGGCGACTGACCCTCGGTGAGGCGGTGCTCTGCTCTTATACAGATAACTACGTGTCCATTATTTACTAATTTGTGCCAATGCTTAGTGCCTATACTAGAAAGGTCCCTTGTACCTTAACCCAATCTCCTCAAACTACTTTGTGTCATCACTACCTCAGAAGATGGAGGACGAGGAAGAAGGAGAAGAACTTAGGGCAACACCCTAAATCCTCCATCTTGTCCCCCATTTACCTCTATACTAAAAATCTTAAAACTACAAAATTTTTCACCCCGTGCTGTGCTAAGCTACTATTTTCACACCCTTGAGGTTTGCAATTCTTCTCCTAGTGCTGGAAGCTTTTCCCATGGACTAAAATCAAACTCGGTGTCTTTCTGGGCTGTGTGCCAAGGTCTCCAACCCCCCTGGACCGGCTTCACACCCCCCTGTCCAGGGTTCAAACTCTCATCTTCAGGTCCCAGGTCACCCAAAGGGATGCCCTGGACTCCAACAGATAATATGCACTGAGTACCCTTCAGTATGAAAAATAACACTTGATTGTCTTAATTACATAGAAAACAACATTTTCCTGACTTAAAAAATGATATTATATCAATTGATATTATTGATAATATCTAAAATTGGTATTACTGGTGCTATTGATATGTGCAATATTATGCTGTTGATAATATCCATAAACAATATTAGATTAAATTTTCAGAATATTATATTGAAAAGGAAATTAAAGGCAGCATTAAAAAGTCAGAAGGCAATAAAACTATGATATTCTAAGTTATCATTGTTTTTAAGAGCAGTTCAAATTTTTTTCTACCATATAAATAAATAACGTAAAAACCAAAGTCTGTTTGGATTGGTATTCTGACTGAAGAGAAGGCTGAAACAACAAACATGTTATTGATATTATTGTCATTACGGTAAAGTGAATTCTCAGTAAAGATACCCAAACAAAATAACTGTTATTTCAGGGAAAATATAGAAACCAGAGCAGTTATTTTTGAAAATATCCAATAAGTACAATATAGGAGTATTATGGAACATTATACAATATTGTAGAGTGATAATTTCCATCTTAAAATTAATATAACAGATTATTGATACTAAAAAAGCTAAAAATTTCATTGGAACATCTATATTCATATGAAAATATATTTTGATCAAAGATGTTGTGTAATAAATGGAAGGCCCTTATTTAGAGGTTTTTGTTTTCCTTCTAATGGGTCTGTGTTCTGGATCCCCTTTAAGGATTACCTTTATCAAGATACAATTTTTATAGAAGAGTCATGACAGATTTTACAAGGTCATGCTAAACCAGCTTCCTCTTAGCAAGGAGGGGCATTACAGTCATTAATGAAGTAGAAACTTGGATTTCCTCAGGATTTTCCTTTTAGTGTGATTATGGAACAAACAGGTATATGATACTGGAAGGAAAAAAATATTGAGGATAGTCTGATTAAGAAAGTTTTTTATGGAGATGCTGCTAAGTAATATTTTAATCAGGCACGTATCTCACTCTTTTCATGTCTTCCTGTGGACTAGCCAAAATGTCACTTTTTCAGGTCAGTTGTGTCCAGCTTTCATGGCATTGCTTGGTGAACTGGGATAAGCAATATTAAAAAGCTCCTTTTTTTGCACTCTGGTTTTGCTGGAAAGGAAAAAAAAAAGGTACTGTAGTAGCAACAGTTTAGAGGTGTGAATCTGTCTGCCTCTTGTTAACTAAAAATTACATTGGCACAGAACAGTCTAGCCTCTCCTGAGGATGAGTAGATGCTCTTTTTGTGGGTATAACTGGGATGACAAAGGATAAGATGTAGTTCAGGTGCTCCTCTCGTATTTGTCTGTAATTTTTTTCCACTGGACAGAGCCTGTCTCTACCTCTAGCCTCATGTTGTTCCCATCCATGTTGCACAAGCTGAATGAAATGGCAGCGAAAGCAGATCTTGAAGGTTTTCTAGTTTATAAGGAGGGGCATTCAGAAACTAGGTAGGAATAAAGGTTGGCTTGCATCCTCCAGGTGTCTGACAGGCAATCAGGATTACAACAGGAAAAGTAAACTGTGTAAAGGTGATAACTTATATTTCTCTATAACCTACAATTATATTAGAGTTCCCTGCTTTGAGCATTCATTGAGCTTCCCACTTGCACTCTGTATTTAGTTGTGATAAAATTAAAGGAAACAGGCAGAAGAAGCCTGATGCCTTTGATGGGAAGTGATATTTAATGACCCAAGTCCTTTGTTCCAGAGGAGATCACAGGAGATGTAATTAAAGCATATTTTGGCTAGAGAATTATTCTCAAAAATTAACCAGAAAAGTTGTTGTTATTATTTTTTGAAATTTAATAATAATTTTAATATGATAATTAATTTTACATATATATGTAGCCATATGTATTATACTGGGACTAGAAAGACATGTCAATAATAAAATTAGGAAATATGAATTAGGTGAACTTATGTAGGTTCATTGGAAACCATATGTTCAAAATGGCTTAATTGTAGCAGCAGTTTGAATGTGCAAGAAACTAACTTCAGAATGTGATAGCCAAAATGGATTTCTGTAACAAATTCAGGATTCTAAGTCTTGTCTTTGTTTTACTTTACTTTACTTATGGGTCTACCTTGCCACCACTGTCCTGAAAAAAAAAGAAAACAACAAAACCATTTCTTTTTACTTGTAGTTACCAGATTGCAAATAAAGACATGAATGTAACCTGAAGAAAAGCTCAGTGGTCTCTAAACAGAAATGGAATTGGTACTAGGATGACCTTTAGAGGAAAATCTGAGATGCTGTATAATCTGATTGTCAGACTTTACTGCAAGATCAGAGGCTCATACTTATATCCTCAGGAAGGTGTTCTTGAACAGTTCTGATGTATTCATCTATGCCATTACTAAGAATTAATTGTAAAAATGGAAAAAACAACGTAAAATGGCAATGGGCAAAAAGAAAATACAGGACTGGAAAAGTCTACATTGTTCAAAAATTCGTTTTAAGGTGGAGAGAGAAAATATTTCCTTATCTTTATGCATTGGTCCCAGTTTTTTAGTGATGTTTACAATATACCATTAGTCTATGCGCCAAGATTAAAAAGCCCCACCAATAACAAACTGTCCATTCTGAAGCCATAATTGTGCATTTTAAGGGCAGAGGTGAATATCAAAGTTGTATCGTATCAAAGAGAAATATTTTTCTCTCCCAATTAACTACATTGAGAGTAACATTTTTGGTTTTAACTCTCACAGAGCTATAATGTTCCTCTGCATAACAGCTAAGCAAATCATTGGAATGACAAAGAGCAGCTATGTTAAATTCAAATGGAGCTATAAACTGTAAAATGACTTAAACTGTGCCTGGCATCAAATGTGCACATTATGGATGATGTGTCTGGCCCAATGCCATCCTCTCCACTTGGATAGATGAACAAACACAGGAAGAGTTTCAGTAGAGGATATTTCTGAATGGTTTTAATATTTGTAAATAAAGAACGATGAAGGCTACAATCCTACACGACTGATTGGGAAAGGGGTTACACAAATGTGTCCCTTGTAGCTGGATAAACACTGCTGCCATAGCTGTTGTCAGCAATTCCACCATAACTTTCTGAGTAAATAGCCCCAAAGCCAGTGTTGTGGCTGAGAGGTTATGTCTTTGCTGCTCATCTCAGCTAGGCTGAATCAACGTAGACCTCAGGAGAGTCCTAAGAGGTTCCCAGTGCAGTGTCTCACATATTGGCTAAGCAAGGTACTGTTATTCTCCTGCTTCAGCACAGCTTCATTTAAGTGCTTGATGTTTTCTCTAACTGTGTGTTAGGAAATTGCTCAGAATAAACATGTTTTGGAGAAGACAGTGATTCAGAGCTTCCAGCAGGTTCCTAGTCAAATCTCTGTTTTCTCTATAAAATCAATCAATAGTCCAAGTTCAATCAGTTTAGTCACACTCAAACAACCTCTCACTAGGAAGAACACATCTGAATATTTCTTACCGTCCCTTTAGTCCATCATTCCCCTTAAGGGTAGTCCATTTCTTTCCCCTCATTTTTATTTTGAGTCAGTGAGAGAATGTTGCATACACATTTTTTTAATTCTCTTAGGACTTGCACTGTGGCCTTGCTATGTTATTGCAATAATCTTTACTTTTTCCACCCAAAAAAAGTTGGTTTTCAAAAAATTGGTATGGGATTCTTCTCTTCTGTACAAGGAAGTAGGGCATAGTTTTCCTTTTTCCTTTTTGTCTCACATCAGCTGTAGTAGAGGAGCTGGTGTGGAGAAAACTTTGCCAGTTTCAACTTTTGTACAAAAGTCAACATTCACTCTTGTAAATTCAAATGACTTCTGAGTTTCTAAGTGGTCAAGAGTTTATATTGAAACTTAATTTTTCTCACATTGAAGCATCAGACATCTTCAATGTGTTCAGTTGTCTAGAAATAATAAGCATGAGAAACAGAGCTTGTCTTGACAGGCTTGTCTAGAAGTCAAAGGAAAGAGATGCACAACAAAATGGCTGAAAATCACTACTCACAGCCTACAGGCCTTAATAGATAAACAAAAAAACAACACCAAATTTAGCAGTTTACTGGCTTTCAACATATAACTTGTAAGTGTGTTGGGGAGAAATGGACAATACTAAATAAGAAAGGGATGTAAGTTACTTTCTGACTCTTTCCTTCATCTTAGTTCCTGCAGTAACTTTTTCCAGAGGAAGAAATACAGATCATACAGTTCCAGGTAAATATTGCAGCTGGACAGCCAACAAAAGCTACACTTACTCAGTTGTTCATAGCTTCATGAAACTTTCAGGCTTCAGGATATAATTTTATAGTTTTAGCCTAACCCTTATGGAATTTATATCAAAAGCTAAACATTGTGAAGAAAAGTCTTCTCCCACTTTCACAAATTTGACATTATGTGGAGCCCCAGGGCACAGTGAACACATTCCACTAGAAGGAAAAGTTATGTTGATGGATTGAAGAGGTGATCTGCGTCATACGTATCCCCTCAAATCAAGAGTCCACGGTACAGATGTACAGATAAAGCCACACAGCCACAAGCAACAGCTGCATACAACAGGACGTGTGTTTTTGATTCCTTCTCTGACTCTGAATGATAAATTTCTGTCTGAAAGATGTTTATTGCCATTTTTAAAATTAAAAGGTGTATTTGCAACTGACAAGGTGAAATTAATGCAAACCAACATCCTGTAAAACTTTTTGGCTCAGAAAAAAACTCAGATTTTTCTTCTTCCTTTACTTCTTCATGGTTTCTCAGAGTTTTTTCATAGTGTATATGCACCTATTTGTCATCATTTAAATGAAGTGACCAGGGCAGGGGGACTGGAACTAAATGATATTTAAGGTCCCTTCCAACTCAAGCCATGATTTTATTCTGGATTCTGTGATTTTAAAATTGTCTATACAAAATCATTAACACTTCCCAGAAGCATAATGACTCTTTTCTACATACCAGAAACATAATGATTTCACAAAAGCACTTTTCTCACCACTTGCATGAGGATTTATAAGGTGTGTACTTATATTGAACTATAAATTCTTTACTCTAGGAGCTATAACAACGTGTAATCTGCTGGCACACCTTGTAGACTGTTATGATATTTATTAGTATATTCAGCAACAGTGGTAAGAAATAAGTCATATATTTCACTAATACATAATTATTAGTGATCATTTGAATACCAGATGGTTTACCAGGCTGAACAAGTGCAGGAAATATAGTCCAAGCCAAGAAATTCTGAGTACAGAATGCAAGGCCTATTAATGTTGTCCAGTCAAATGAACTAAATGAAAAGACACTGGGCTTTCTTTGAACTTATGGTTTAATACCTTTATTTCTCTCTTTCCAAGGGCCTGATCCCACAGGGAATAATAAATTGTCATATTACAGCATTCCCACAATGATGGGAAACATAGTCTTCACCTGTTCACTTAAATACCGGCAGAACTTGAACAGATTTTTTATTTGTTAAGTTGAGCTCCTGTTTCCCCTCTGTGGAAATTAGCACAGCAGGCTCTGAGTCACCAGAATGCCATGATCTAGAGTCAGAAATGGGGCTGTGATTCCTCTCTAATGATAGAGCTTAAGAATGTGGAATACCTAGTGACAGCTGCTATGTGAAAGTAATCAGCCCTAAATCATTGGGAATGATCTCACAGCAGTCTTCTATTGTTCAATAGCAAATGTTTAGAACTACAATTTTATTGGTGCAGAAAGAAAAAAGAATTAAGCAATAAATAGTTTTTCAGAAACCCCACAGCAACTTTGATTAGGGTAATGCTGTTACTAACATGCACTAGAGACAGAGAATAATATTTAGGGTTTTTTCATCCAAGACTGGAACATGTTGCTGTTCCTGTTGATTTCATTTTTCTTTCTTTGTAAATGCTTAATAATAGGAAATGAATTATTTATGAAAATACAGACTTGAAATGCTGACCTGCAACTTCATTGTAGCATTTGAAATCAGAGATTTTACCGCCAACAACTAATAAGCCCTTGTGGTTTCACTGAAAGTCATAGAGTTCTGTTTCTGAGAGTTATTCATGCTTTTGTATCATCAAACCTTAGCCACTGTAGTGGGTTCAACAGAGGCCATAATAATAAGCTCAAAAAAACAACTGACGATACAGAACTGGACATTTTCAACACATGCATTTGCAGTGGGATTAGAGTATAGGCATGCTGAAATACAATTGTCATCATTGTAATAATAACGCATTTTAAGTGTCTGAAAAAACACAAAGAAGTTAGATCCAATGGTACTGCTCTTTGAGCTTGTGATCTATGCTTAGAAGAGTAACTTTTTAATAAATAGGGAAAATTAATTCTAACTTATCTAAAAATGAGAAGGAAATTAGTGCCTTGCATGTGATGCACTTTTATTGTTCATTTGCCCAGGAAGTAGGTATGGTGAGTGTGAAGGCATAAATTAACTGCATTCCTTACTACTATTTCAGGATATGACTGGATTAACAGTGGCAAGTAAAGAATCAATTAACTAAAAGAAAGATTTTTACCTTCTTCCTTCAGTTGTCTTTTAGTAACCCTTTGGAAGTGTTCATTTAGACAAAACTCTAATTTCTCTGGTCCCAGGACACACAGAGGCCTCTTTTCTGTGCACTGAAGAAACCTGCCACCCATAAACACTAAAATGAATTTTGGGAAAGCTAGTCACTGATTTAATTATCCTCTTTGGGTAACCCCACTGAACCCCATATTCATATGACATACACATATAGTTTTAAGTATATTTGGACTAAAGAGACAATGGCTTTAATTGACTTTTTTTTCTTCTTTTTTTAAAGAAAGAAAGCTAATCCTTCAAAATGATACTTTTTTTTTTATGGTACACACTATTTTGGAGTTTGTCTTAGTAGTTTCATATTATGTCAGCAAGAAACCCATGCTCTGAAAATTGCATGGGATACTTTTGATTAACTCTGGGCAAGAACAAATGAAGTCAGGCTCAAACTAAGGGACTGATTTCGAAGTTAAATGATGTTTAGTGAATCACTTTGTTGCAGGTATGCAATTTAACAAAAATAGAGATGAAAAAGAAAGTTGTCATCTTCATAACCTTAATAATGTCTCTTTTATAAAAAACTATGCAAATCAACTTTATTTCAGGTGAGAAAAGGATGTATCTGTGATACTGTTCTAAATGTTCCACTGATTTCCTGTTTTTATTTAACTCTGCCAATTTTTTATCTATAGTGATCATCCAAATGGAGGGGATTTGGATGCCACTCAGGAAAGACATGTCCCAGAGCATTTGTTTACAAAATACATTAGTACATCATTCAGTTCCTTATTTCACATGATGAGCTGCCTGAAGGAGGATAAATGGCTCATAAAGTTCTCAATGGCCTAAAAGCAGGACCATCTGTTGAAGTCATCAGTGACTTTGCGTCTGAGCTTACCAGCTGGGAAGCCTTCAATTCATCAGCTCTTCTTTAATCAGCTAGGTATCTCTGAAGTCAGTGGGAATTACTGTAATAGATTCTGGAAGAGTTGAGATAATGGTAAGAGCTTTCCCCATTTTAAAATGATATCCATATTTCAACTCATTTTAATACACAGATTCTTGGCTGTTCAGGTACCTGGCCCTCTCATGCTAAAACTGCTCCACATCTGTTCATGTTGCTCAGAGAGATTTGTCAGAATAATAGAAAGTGATAAAGATCTACTAGACCCTCACATCTTTATAGTGCTGGTAAATTTAAATACTTAAATTCACATATGTGCTTCTAATGAATTCTTGCTTGTGAACGCCATCACCCTTGGGAAGAGAAAACATGAAATGCCAAAGAAAAAGAAAGAAGAATGTGGTTTTCAAGGGCTCTGAAAGATCAGAACGTTCTGTTATCCTTTCCTTTTTAATCCACATGTTCATGTGCAGGTAGATTAATACTTTTAAGCTAAATTACACACCTGAAGTGATCTTTAAAGTCTACAGTCATTACCTGAGGAAAGGAAGTCAAACACACAGCAGTGGATACTTAGGGTTTGTTGTGTAACTATTTTCTAGAGAAACAATGGGGATAGGAGTGTGTCTTAAATCTACATTCTCTGAGAGATGTATTTCTTTGAATTGTGATGTTGTATATTCCCAGTGGAATTCTCCTCAAAATGTAGCAAAATTACCTTCCAAACTTCTTCCGGAAAGCTGAGGGAAAAGGGGGATGCCGGTCAATCCTGTAAAAGATCCCTGCTCTTTTACCTGGCTTTAGAGAATAAATTATTAAAGTTATTTAAAAATAATAACCAAAATAAATATCCCACCCTTCCCCTGACAGGATTTAAATATGGAACTCATATTTTCTAAACCTCAGTGTTGTATTAAAAACTGTAAATGACAACAGTTTATAAATAATTTTCTCTTCATGTTTTTGTCTCTTTATTTTTGCCAAAATATATGGTAAATCTATTAAGAGTCTGTATGTACTTCACCTCTATGTTATCTGTGTCTCATTTACCAGGAATACTGCACAAATCCCGATCAAAATATTGGCACAGAAGTTTCAAAATGTTATTAAGAGAGAAAATTTTAATACCCTTATGCACTGATAATGTAATTGTGTTCACCTAAGTGAAAGACCTTTGTACAAATATTGGAACATTGTGATAGATGTTCTAAATAAATTTGTGTATCAAGTATGTTGTATGTTGTAACCTAAAATTTTGCTGCAAGTTCTGATTTCCAAAAATTGCAAAAGGCGTCTCCGAGGCCCATTTGCAACTTTGAAGTTCTCAGATAATAGCAGGGCAAAACCAAGGTTTGCAACAGAAAAAACCGGGCTGAGCAGGAGATGGCTCTTTCATCAAGGGTGGACTCACCACTTCTCGGACGATCAGCGCCTGATACGGATCTGGGTGGAGGGAACCCGGAGAGGAGGAGGGAACCCAATGCTCAGTTCCAGGAACCCAATTCAGACCTCAGACACTGCCAGGAAAATCTTTCAAAACCAAACAGCGAAAAGAAAGAAGTACATGAATATGCACACTGGACAAAGGCTCACAATGAACTTGCCTCAGGGCAGAAAAACTGTATAAAATCTGTACTCTGAAACTCAGTGTTTGTGGATGAGGTGGATCAGCTCCGTTGAGGCTCTTCCCACCTTCACCGAACTTTGATCGATATTGAACGCTTTTATTGTGGCTGACTCAGATTGATTTGGAATGGCAAAATAAAATACTTGATGTCAAACTGGGTACTAATTATTTATAACAAGCATGAAGTTCTACTGAAACTTAGAAGCAATTTGCTTTTCGTAACATAGAAATTCAAAATCTATTAATGGAAAATATCCAATCTATTTATCAAAACTGAAGAAGATGAAATCCTGCAGAAGTAAATCTTTTTGGGAATAAAAACCAAAAACAAACTAGATCATGAATTTATCTGTGTATGCAGAATAAAACCTAGTATTATTTAATACATGTTCTTCATAATGTTTTGTAAGATTATAGTAGAGAGAAAATATCTATTAAAGGTGAAATATTTCAATTGAAGTTAGGTGGGGATTTTTTGTCTGCTTATTATGCATCATTTCAGCCCAGGAAGTGTCAGCAATTATGAGAAATAGATATATTTGTCTTCTGCATATATTTTGTCTTTTAAAATGTGAATCAAGATCTTTAATTCATCTATCTTGAGAAATAGAATATAGTGTAAAAATAGTATAAAAATATAACAATCTCATGCTACTTTTTCTTCCTGAAGTCTCACAGCTTGAGGATAAAAGTGTTCATGTGGACTACAAAACCATTCTTTTATGTATTATTATCTCAGGACACATTTTTAACCTCTCAGCATGCAGAAAAGAACTTGAAAAGTATTGTAAATGCATACTCTAATGATTAGCACTCAGTCGGGGGGAAAAATAAGTAGAAATTAAATGATCTAATGATTTTAGGTAATCTGTAATTGTGGCTTCCACATCCTTTATTTGTTCATAGTGGAAAAATAACTCAAAGATCTGAACAAAGTGGTGAACATGCACTGGACAATGAGAAAAATCTGATTTTTGAGTGTCCTGTTGTGATGTACAGGTTACCTTTTTCAACTTCTCCATGGATCCAGCTAAATAAAGATGACATCTGTTGGTCAGTAAAATTATGTGATATGTTCAGCAGCAGCAGCAAACATAGTAGAAAATGCTGCATGCTTCAAACCCATCTTGTGGGTTGCCTTGGTTTGAAACAGCCATCACAGTGTGAGACTAAAAAGCCACAAAATTTTTTCATATGTACAGACCATCAACAGATCTCACTGCCCAAGTGGTAGGGATATCCTGTTATCAAGAGAGGACCTGAAAAATTAACTTTATGGAGGGTTTTTTCTCTACTTTTTCCATTCTACTGAGAAATGTAGAGGTTATTCGTTATTCTTGTAAACTGCTGGGTTTTTTTGTGATTGTTTGGTGGAAAGAACCCTAGAGGCAAAGGGCTTGAAAGAATTCCCCTTGCAGTCAGCCATATCACATATAAACCTTAACTGGAGGGTTAAATGAGTGCTATAGTTGTCAGAGTGAGTCACTGATGACTTCAGCTTTCTTCCTCTTCTCACTCAAAGAGAGTATCTCCTTCTGAGGGATGGACACATTACCACTTTGTGAACAACGAAAATTATCGAGGCCATGCAAAAACGATTGGGAGAGTCACAGTTCACAGGGATACAGAAGTCTACACCTACCCCCTGGAGTGTGGAAGCACTTCCTGTTGAAGAGGCCACTGTCTTGTATAAAAATCACAGTGTATTGCATATTTTCAAAGTGTCAGTCACTGAGTTTTGAGATGCCTGTGCGGTCACAAGTGGCAGAAATCCCTCAGAGATGGGTCAAATGGATGGAACCAATGCAGCAACAGTTAAGCAGCTGTTTTGAAGTGAGTTGTTCTCCTGACATGCATTAATATCTCACCCACCCATTGCTGTAGGACTCTTGTGTTATAACTTCAGTGAAAGAATAGTAAGAATCAGTCAAAAGAATCCAGTCTGGTATGCCCCTCTCTCTTACAGGTCTCTTGATGTCAGAATTCTTCTGCCTTGTAAACTCAGTGCTCTCCACACTGACAGACCTCCAAAATACTCTCTTTTTTTCCTCTATAGTATTCCCTCCTGCCCAAGACATGCTTTCTCTTCTGACAGCAGTACCCAATCATTCTCCTCTGCACTTTCAACTCTTACAACTCAGTAAGTCCCATTAATTGCTCTATACAGCTTGCCAGTCAATTAGAGAGTTAAAAAGTCAGGCTTTCCTGTTAACCAGTGCTGTGTGGTCCTGTTCCCTGCTACATGACTGGGTCCTGTTATCTGTGACCCTTGGCTGCTGATTGTTTAACCAAGATGTAGGAGCAGGGGTAGGTACCATTGAGAGCTGCCCAGCCTGGCAGGAAATGTGATTTTTTGGTGGGAGTTAAAACTGCATTGTTGAACTGGACTGTTTAAGTCATCCTGCAGATAAAAGGCATGAATCATCAGACCATCTAGCATGCCAAGGACCAGCAGAATACAATGACTTCACAAAACAAAATTGCGAGTTTGGCTTGTATTTAAAAAAATATTTGCTTTTGATGGTCTTGCAGTTGAAAGTTTGCTCTGCAGCTGACAAATTTTAAGAAATTTGAAGCAATCAGTGTGCCCAAGGCAAATATTGGCAGGGTCACTCTAGAATTGGCAAACGCTTTCTAGAAACTGACTTTTTGTTATTGGGTCCGTGAATAAACACTATATAAGTGTTTTAAGGTTTGTTTTTTTTTTTTTTTTAAGTGTCCTGTGGAGCTTTTTGAACATACATCTCTGTGAGAAACTCATTAGACAGGAAGAAAGTGGTGACTGCAAGTACCAGGGCATTTAGAAGTGTCCAGGTGTGACCTGAGACTTGAAGGGGTTTTTTTGTCTTTTCCTAAAGACAGAAGTAAAGAGGAAGAAAAAGACACTCCAAGAGGCATGGTTTAGAGCATAAGCACCGATAATTATTCAAGGATCTGGTTGGTATGACTATGCATCTTTTTCCCTTCTTTTTCCCTTTTTCCAGAACTTCTTGTTGGTTGAGATGAATAAACTGGATCTATTACAGATGATTAAGCTCTGTAGCTGTTTGAAATTAATTATATTCTTTTGAAGGGCCAAGTCCCCATAAAAAAGAAGGGGGAAAAAAAATCAGTATTATTGCTTGGTTTAGAAAAGACATTGTTTTTCTTTACTGCAGAAGAGCATGTCAGTGTAACTTCATAAAGTGAGATGATATCTTGACTTACCAAGACAGTTGCTTACTTGCTTGTTTATGACAGCTCTTTTTCTCCCTTTTTCCTAGCAACCAAGGAACACAATGTTATCAGGCTAGCTGAAGTAGGCTCTACTCAACAGGAATTAATCTCTCTTTGAAATACAGAAACAGGTTTTCTGAAATCTTAGGTCCACTTACACCCACAAAGACATCTACAAGCCTTGGGGTATGACGAGGCTATTTTATGTATCCCAATTTAAAATCAAACCTTTAGGGATGACCAGAAGAAAGCTGGTGCAAAATGGGACCATGTTCTTATCTCTTTCCAGAATTCTGTGCATTTTTTCCTCTAGCTATACATCTTTCTCCCTGATATTTTGCCTTCTTTCCTGCCTCTCACATTTCAGCATAATTCTGAAGTTTAGACTATAAAGGAAATAATAATTTTTTTGCATTATACTCCAGGAAGGCAAAAAAATTGTTTCTGCATTTTCTTTCAAAATACCTGTTTTAAATAATTTTGAAAACCTAGTAACAACAATCATGTTCTCAGGTATTGCACCAGGATACAGTTTTTGTAGATTTATTCTGAAATTGAGGATTTGTCTTTCCTAGATAAACTAAATATTATGTATTATAATGAGGATAGGGATTTATAGATGGATATTGTTTTTACTCTGTGTTAATATCAAAGGGTACATTTGCTTTTGCATCTTCACATAAATGGTATCACACCAGGAAATATTTGTGGGTTTGGATAAGTTTTAAAAGTGTTACTTTTAACAAGATATTATTAGTCATTCTGCAGAGCATGGGTCAGATTCCTCATGGCTTTTAGGCTGGAGTAGGTTGTCACATTTTATACTGTATCCTTACAAACAAACAGTATTCAAGCAATTAACTATTTTCCCTGTGTTTCCCATTCTAGATTTTTGATGAGTCTTAGTAAAAAGATTTTTGAACATAACTTTATCAGTTCTCATTGGATTGTGGAGCTCAGTTTTTCTTCTGAAAAACAGACTTTCGATAGAGGATCAACCATTGCATAGCAGGTAGACTCATTTTGATTTCTTCCTGCTGGTGTTATTGCAAGAAGTATCATTAACCACCAGGTAGGTTCTAACTTCAGCTACTTCTAACTCCAGCTCTTTAGAGGGCTAAAAATACCATCCTTTGTTGTTTTGGTTGGTTTTGTTTTGTTTTGGGTTTCTTTTTGGGAGGGGGGTGTTTGGTGTTGCTGTTGTTGTTGTTGCTGTTGTTGTTATTGTTTGTTTTTTTTTTTTTTTAACCTTCTCTTGAGTGGAGAAAACAAGTAAAGCTACCAAATGTTCCCAGTTTTCAATTGCATTTAAAATTCGTTAAAGTGTGAAGATGGAAAACATACTTCACACTGAGATCATCCAAAAGGTAAAAAGAGCTGCTGCAATGCAAGATAAGGACGAAGACAAACCCTACTTTCTTCCCCCTCAAAAGTTTTTCTTCCCTCTTGCCATTGATACAGTGAATGTTTTATCCTACCTTGATTACCTGAGTAATCAGGGAGACATACAGAGAACTGTATTTCACTTAAAAGTGTCAGGGAGGAAAATATACAGTTGATTTTTTTTCAAATCAATAGGAAGAAGATATATTTCTGATATCAGAAAGCACCTACAAGACATATTTTACAGATGATCTAATATTTGGCAAATATCACTTTTTTTGGTTGAACATGATTGTCCATGTGAGAAGCAATGACGTGAACAATGCCAAAACTTATCACAACATGATGTGTCAGGAAAAAAAAAGTCTAAAATATATCCCCCAAAATCTTTGATGCATCCTTTGCTTTGAGAAAAAAAATAGAGTAAAACCTATCTTTTCAGAGATTTTTATGTTTTGCATCAGTTATTATGGGAAAATTCTAGGAACTTACTTGCCTATTATCAGAGACTTATGAATTCCTCTTCTGGCATGACACAGTTTTCTTTTTCAACATCTGGCTTCTAATGCAGTAGTGACACTAACAGTTTTCGTATGTGTGTCTTTTGCCAATGAGCAACACCTTCCTGGTCAAAATGCCTAAATTCAGACATGTAAAGTAAAGCATCCAGAGTGTCATGACTGAAGAAACTGAGCTTTTGGATATCTTGACAATAAGGCTAGACTACAACAACTGCTTATTTGGATAAAATATTTAGACATAACACAGAACAAATAAATCTGAAAGGATTCAAATTCCTTGAGTTTCTGTGCTGATTGGTCACTGCTACAACTTAAATGAGGGCAAAAGGCATGATAATGAAATAGGCAAAATATAATGATTATGAAAACTTCTGTACCTAAATAGAACCACAGAAAAGAGAAAAACAAATTTTGAATGAAGGAAAATCTTGAAGAAGCTCTTCTTCTTCTGATTCTTGAAGACATTTCTTTGAGTTTGCTGGCAGAAAAGGACCAGTGTAGTGTTAGCCAAGGTGTTAATTTTGGCATATATGAATGCCAAAATGTCAAACATTTATAAGATGGCCTACCATCTTGTAAATGTCTATTGTAGTTTAATAAACTTCTAAAACTTCTGTGACCAAGAGGATTTGTAGATTTTTTAAACTGCAGGCCAAAATATTTAGATTGCATCTTGAATGGGTTTGTGTGAGATAGGACAAAAGTCTTAATAGACAGCAGGGAAAAAAAGTATAGGAATTGCGTGATGACAATGACTGCATTGATCTGTCAGCACAAGGAAAGACTAAGGACTGGTGAAGACTCTGGATACACATATAAAAGCTGTTTTTCTCTTTTTTTTTCCCCCAGAAATACAGAATTTCACTGAAAGCTAAGTTTTACTCTGTTTATGTGTCAAACAGTAAGAAAATCTTTGACTGGTATAAGAGCTACCTCAGAGGACGAGGTTCCAGTGCAGGAGCTGGGATCCAGTTTGATAAAATTTGGCAGTGTGAATAGAGATTATCTTGCACATACTGTGATCAGTGAGGACAGGTATCTGATCTATCTGATTGATTCTTGAAGTGGGAGAGATGAGACATCAGCTATTGACCTCTGCCATGTCCCAAAAAAGACAAAGAATGATTCCTGGTCAGTTCCTAGTCAGGGAACTAGAGGTTGATTGGTTTGTTCTCTGACTTTGGGAACAAATGCTCAGGCACATGAATGACAAGAGAGCTACTGCAAACAGCTACCATGGATTTTCCTGGGTTAAATCGTGCCAGAGCAGTGTAGTAGAAATTATTAGATCTGTGGACAGCAGATAAACCAAGAAAGTGGCTCACATTGGAACTAGTAAAGCTTCTGGCAGTCTGATACAGTATCTTTCTACTTGGAATACCAAGACATGGATGCTTGAATTTGGAGGTGGGTTGAGGACTGGCAGGACTGTGGAGCATAAAGGGGTAGGTGTCACTGATTGAGATTAACTGGCTGTTGGGTGTGAGCAACATTCTTCATGGGATGCGGATTACGAGGATGCTTAAAGGGAGTTCAGCTGACTGGAGGAGGGGCCTGATAGCAAACTTGGAAATTTCAACATTGGAAGTCCTGTGTTGGTTACAGAAATAGGACACAGCAGCCACACATCTCCTTATGACTTGATGCAAATTTTTGACAATGCTTGTGGTAAGAGAGGTGAGGAGGAGGGAAGAAGAGACAGCTATCTTTGTGTAATATAAAAATAAAATAATAAGAAAAAAAACCAAAACAGAAGATCAACATCTGAGGCTGTTTTTTAGAGAAAAAGACAAGCTTATTTCTCTTGAATTTACTGATATTTATAAGCTGAAGATTATTGGCAGCCAGCTCTGAAATCCTTGACTCTCAGCTACTTCTAAGCAAAAATACAATGTATTTCTGAATAATGACTTGTCATCCCCAAGCATATAGATGACTAAGTGATACCTGAAAAAGTTTTCAGGTCCAGAGAGTTTGGTAAATTTCAGGTTATTTGCTGCTCCAGTGGTTGATGTCAGGAGCATTTTAATACTACTGTCAGAATTTTGTGATTCTTAGCAGGATTGTTATCCATGTGAGCAAAGAATAGTCCTTTCATGAGCTTTGGCAATAAAGCCTGGAAAAGGATTGTTTCTAGGGTTTAAATTACTAGAAAGAAATCTTGGCTGTTAGAGGTCTAATTGTGCTATCAGTGTGAAGCATATTTTACTTCCGATTATAAACAAAACAGGAAGTCATTCTAACCCATTGCAGAAAGAATTACAAGTCTTCATGGATGTGAAACACTGATCTGTTAAATCTGCTCTTGTATTAACAGTTACAGTCAGATTCTTGCCTCTGTCACTGAGATAGTAAAGTTATATAAATATTTTAACAGGCATTTCTGTTATGGTGCTTGGAGAAATTGCTCATTGAAATGCTTAAAGTGAACTTGTGACGAGTCCATCAAACTGAATTTAATACATAGTGGTTTGAATCACAAGAATAAGAAACAATAAAATTTGGTGGAGCTTTTCTAAGAGGTGAAAATACAGCTTTAAACAGTTTTTCACTCTGGCTTGCTGTAGAGCTACTTGACAAAGGAATGCTTATTGGAATTTTATGCATAGAGATATAATGTGCAAGGATTTATAAGGCTCTAAGAGCCTTACAGGAACTGTTGGAGCTCATGACATCACATAACTAAATTTTGACAATTCAGCAGCTTTAAATTACTTAAATGAGTTTAGTTACACTATCGTCAATATATAAACATGATACTGAGATTAAAGACCTCAGGTAGTCATGTAGCAAATGTGAAATAATTATAGGCTTGATTAAAGTCACATAAACATTTGAAAAAGGACATAATTTTTATTTTGTGAGTATGATGTCTAAGAATATGTTTAGTGTTGGAGAAGAGCAGCAGTGATATTAAGATGCTATGCAGGAAGTCTGTGACAGAAACAGAGATTCTGGGTGTCAGATCACTACTACAAACATCCTGCAGCAGGTACCATAAATGCTGTTCAGTTGTGCTGATAGCAAAGGTTCATAGGTCTCTTAAACTTAGCTGGAGATTTCTCCTTATAGACACTCACAGGGGCTGTTTAAGTACAAAACACTTCCTTTTTAGGGTAAATTTTTTAAACTTAAATTATAACACATTACTTTATCATAATTGTCCTTCAAGGGATTATATAAAATGGAAGATATAAATTGCAAAAAAGACAAAATTTCTAGGCATTGTAAGACCTTATACAGAGAAAATGAGCTTTCTCAAAAATGTCTAATGTATATTAAATCAGGAAAAAATAGTGATGGAAAAACAATAATGCAAGATGGCTAATCAACTTCCACATTATCACTGAAGCTCTACTTTACCTTTTAAAATAAAGAAATAACAGGAAAAACAGGAAAAATAGAAAAAACAGGTAAATGGGAAAATTCTTCAATATGTTGACTATCAAGTTGGGAAGCCAGAAAAAAAATTGATTTCTACTATATTTTAATAAATTCCACCTTATATTTTAATAAATTCCAATCCTTCTTTTTTTTCTAACGTTTTTTGTCACCTTGTAACTGTTCAGTTTTTGAACAACTTTCTTCAAATATTTAAGTCTATTTGGATGGGAGATATATTTCCCCTTTTAAAAAAAATAGTGTAAAAGACAATTTTTAATCACAAAAATCTCACTAACACCAGCAAAACCCTCAAACCTAGAACCAAAAAGTAAACCCAAACAAAAACTATACAAATTGAAGGAAAGTTAATCCTCAATTTGGACCATGTGTTTTTGAACCCAGGCTGTAAGTTGCAATAGGTGTCATTTTTTGCTAAGATGTTATTCTTTTTTTTGAGGTATGATAATTTTGAAATTATTGCTTGCATAGGCAAAAATATAAAAAAAAACCCCAACCCATACAGATCACTATTGCACAAACTACATAAATGAAATTTTCTTAATATACAGACAACATTCTCAGAATTAAGTGTACAGAATGAAAGAAACCATGGAACAAATAACCGAGTGTCCATAGATAGCAATAACTGCTGCAATATGACATGAGCTCAATTTCACCTTGCACCTTGTAACAGCTAGTTCTTCAGTGTCTTCACTTTTTTGACAAAACTCTTCAAAATAATTGTGTTCATGCATATGGTTTAGAACGGCCAGTAAAAGTGCTGGGCTACTCAGGTAGAAATAGACATAAAAATAAAATTAGTCAAATCAAATTTGGGTAATTGAATTTTAAATGTTACAAAGTTTATATGACAATGAAATAATGTGAAAACATCTCAGAGCTCCAGGCTTAGTTGACAGTGGGAAACTGTTGAAACTTCTGGACAAATTCAAATTCAAATCTAACTCCAAACCAACAGCACTGTAAGAACTTAAGATAAAAATGATAAGGAACAGCTTGAAAATTTCAGTTGTACTCCTGGACTTAAAAAAATAGTATGAACTTTAGTGTGGTTACTTATTAAGTGGTGGTCACAAGTGATCCGATTGATGTGATACATGGAAGATATAAGTTAAATAGCTCAAGAGAAGACTTTTTTTAAAAAAAAAAGCTGTAAGAGAATTATTTTAAAAATTTAGCTGCCATTTATTATCAAAAGACAGTAAGGCCTCTATTTATTAACTTAATCTATTTAAAATAAATGGCAATACATTCAGCTAATATCATATTAAATGATTTTTTTTTTACAACAGAATGCAGTAGAATAAAATTAGAAGGTAGTAATTGGAGTTTAAGAAGGTAGACTGAGTTTACCACAGCAGGGAAGAAGAGGTTAATCTGTGTTTAAGAGAAAAACCTAACAAGTAGAACCAGTAATATTCTTAGTGTAAAGAAAGGTAGACATTCCTTGATTTGCTATGAATCACTGAACAGCAGATTAATCTGTGTCCATCTCTTAAAAAGACTGATGGTGCTCTGCTGCTCATTAATACCAAGTACTTTTTCATCCAGAGAGTTGTCTTTGTGATGGTTCTACAACTTTCCAAGGTTACTGTATTTATGACAGATAATAATTTGACAATTCTGCTTCTGTTTCTTGAAGTAACAGTCTTTCTACCTTAAATCACTAATTAATGGCCATCAGTTATTTACTGAGGATAATTCCAACTCATAGAAGTACACTGGGAGCAGGGGATTTTTTCAAAGGTAACTTTAATTTGACGATTTAGTAACAGCAGGCTCCCATACAGCTGGCAAATACAAATGTGAAGAATATGCTTATTGGAGAAACAATTTCCAAATGAATACAAAAGTTAAACAGAAAACTAAAAACAAAAAATGCCTCACAAAAATTGAGCCTTGATTCTTCTTATTTCTGTGTTTAGCCTGTTGTAACAATATGGTCTGTATCTTTTGTCATTGGCCACCTACAGAGTGTTGTAGCTAAATCTGGTTTTGACAACTACGTGATCATGAGCCAGTTGAAGCTGGTAAGAAATTATTCATTATTGTCATATCTCTTCCAAGGTAGAAAAATTATATAGAAGACAAGAAAGAAGAAGGGATTATTGTGTGTCTCAAACAGCAGTAGCCAGATAGATGTTGAGCCAGCTATGGACGGTTGGTAATACCCGCCGTGAGAAAGGACAGGATGTGGCTGGAAAAGGAGCCATGTAGAAAGAGGACATGATTTCTTTGATATAAACATCCTTGTTCTGGCTCCTGGAGATAAGCACAACACAGTATGGCACCAGGACAGGAATGAGATCAAGAAGCAGTCATGGCTGTAGGGACCAAGGCCACCAAAGACCCCTAAACCCCACTGACCCATTTCCAGAAAGGTTTATAGCAATGGGCTGTGCAGGATAAATGATTTGCATAGAAATCAAGAAAATTATCTTCAGGACAGGGAAATTTATATAAAAGGTGCCCCCACCAAGCCCTGGTACATGTACCCCAGCACCCTGGACATCCCATCAGCTGGACTGGAGCCAGGAGTGGTGACCTCTTCCTTTCTTTTCTCTCTGCCCCTCTTTAATCCACCCCTTCCCTGTCCCCCTTCCAAACCCACTGTTGTGCACTCATACTGGAGGTCAGGGACCGCCACGCCAATTTCTGTGCCAAGTGTGGAATTTACTCATAAAATCTTTTTAGGGTTTTGTGGACCCTCTGACTTTTGCCATTCCTTTCAGCCATGAGCATCTACAAGTCTTACCTGCTCTCTTCACCTTAAAGGTGGGGTGTCACAGATTATAAGGCCATCTGAACAAAATGTCTTGATAGGAATATTGGTCAAAATTTATAGTCGTCCTTTTCTGTTTCTGGGAGTCAACTTTACTTGATCTGTGGAAGACCAAGGACTTTGCTGATTAGAAGGCAGCAATTTTCACAAGTTGTCAGAATACAACTTTCTGATCTATAGCTACCATGTTAGACTTGCTCTCCCCAGGATTTTTTTAAATCTATCCATCTATCTATCTATCTATCTATCTATCTATCTATCTATCTATTTTCAGCAATGCTATTCCAGAACCCCTCACACATAGTTCTCTCCCTGTCATGTAAAATACTGTATGTAAATCATTTCAGCATCCAAGTTATTTATTTTTCTTTTTAACCAGAGGATGATAATTTTATTTTGGGTACAAATAGTGCTAGTGGCTTTAGTTCATCTAGTTACAAGTGGATTTTGAATCTAGGACAAAATTATCTTATGGCTAGGGCTCTTAATTGCAAAAAATTATATCCAGAGATTTCTTTGTCTATCTAGTTTTACATAACATATTATTAAAAAATCTCTTCCAACATACAAGCAGCAATTTCATATAGGACATGAAGAAATTACGTTCTGTAAATGTTTCACTTGTCAAAAAGACATCTTTTCATATAAGTCTTAAGAACAGAATGCAAATACCAGCTGACTTGTGAACTAGAATTTTTCTTTTAGAAAGGGAGGAGTTCGATTATCAAAGTTCAGTAAGTATAACATTATTTTCAAATTGTGAAAAATTGCACAAAAATGCTAGATACCTCCCCCAATGTTATTCAAGTTAGTAGTTAAGATTTGTACTAGTGATCCATTACAGTAAAATATGACTCTCTTTTCCCTCAGTTTAAACCAGTAGTGAAATTCAGGTTTTGATGCTCAGCTTACTTTGAACTGATGCTTTCATCCTCTTTTTTATTTTTAAAATCTCAGCTAAACTTGGAAAAGCAAAAAAGTCTGGAATTAACATTTACTTGTTACAGCTTAATTACTTATGGTGGCCTGAGGGAGTATAAATGAACACAAGGTAAGGGATAGAAAGCTAAAATCATTGGTTAGAAACATTCTTTCCATAGTCTTTCTTTTTTTTTTTTTTTTAGTATTTTTGTATAGTTTTTAAAGAAACTGAAAAGAATTCATGACCTGTGATTAGTCCCCCATTTTGCTTAGAATATCTTTATACATAAATCGTGTTTGTTAATGTTATTAGAGATGCACTTCAGCATTTTGTAAAGATTTTGCTGCCATATCCAGCAGACATCAAAAGCAATCCATACTTCAGCTTTGTCAAATAGGTATTTTAAAGCAAAGTTAACTGATAATGTCCCTAACAAGAAGCTAAACAAAGAAACAAAAAATTAAATCCATAAGATCAGTTGCACTGATAATGGAATGAAGTCATATAAAGTTATTATAAATATGTTAACTAAGGCTGAATGCATGTGGGACATATTTTGCTTTTCGTGGATTAAGAATGTTTGTGATTGTGTCATTTATCATGGAAAAAGTATTTGTTTTGGACAGCCTGAAGGAGTTTACAGTTCTAAAAAGAATTCAACTATTCGTACATGAGTACTGTTTTAAAAATTGTAACCTTCCTGTGATTTGCAGATTTGGCCACCAAACTAAAAAAACAAAGTTATTCATATAGACTTGTTTTCTGACACTGCTGAGAGGTAGATGTTCTAAGCTAAGGAAGTACTGGAAGTGTGAGCAGTATATTCCAAATTTATTTTTCTGTTAATCACAGTTTTTTTTATTTAGAATAAAGAAGTCTGTGAATGAGCACAGCCTTCCCTCAATGCCGTAGATGTAGATTTCTCTGTTGTAATGTTTGGGATGAGTGGGCTATGGTTTTTTTGCAGCATCCACTGCTGCTGGATTTCAATTGCTTCTGTGTTTGTTAATGTATGAGATTATTCTCCTGATGTTTTATATCATTATTAACCTCTCTGTGAAGAGTATACATGGGCTGTAGGAATCCTTTGACTGACTATCAGATTTAAGTATACCAGTCATTCTTCATTAAAAATATCCCAGGTTTCAGAGATTTAACAAACTGAACTTGGGTGAAATTTGGACTATTTTCTTCATACTTTTGCTGACTTAGAGAAACAGAGGAAAAAAAAAGAAAATTATTGATTTCAAATTATAAAAATTCTTACATAGTTTAAATTAAATAAAATATTTTTTCCACTGTCTAGAACAAAATAAAAACATATGGGGTTTCCTAAGTGTGGTTTACAGATGATTCTGAAGTGAGGTTCAGCAAATACAAGTGCCTTGTCTGTGCAAAGGTTATCTTGCCTAAGCTCACCTCTTCAGAGTAAGGAAGTTGTTGACATTTTTAAGAAAATCTATAGCAAGCTGAAGTCCATGAGGGAAGCATAGCTTTAATATGAAGCAGCTGGCTAGCCAGAAAAAAATATCTATTTCACTTAACAAAGAATAAAAAAATATGCTAATACTAAGGCATAAGGCTTGACATGGGGTGCTGAAATCCTACAGCAGTTTATAATCCAAGCGTGCTGCAAAAAATCAATGACTTAGGCCTAACTGTTCAAGTCAATGTGTATGGGTATTAGTCACATGAATCCTAGCAGTCAATAAGATTTCCATATATCTCCAAACTGTGCTTTGAGAATGCAGTTCTTATCCAGAAGTCTGAAGCTGATGGGAGAAAAAAATTCCTCTTGATTTCACCGTGCAGTGAATAGGCCATTTGTGAAAAGCATATCTTTTTGAGGCAGTACACCTAAGAAATCCATTTAAGGACAGCCATGCAGACATTTTACCAAGGAAGGAAGGATTAGAGTTTCAAAGTAAAGGGACGAGTGCTTTTTCTTGACAAACAAGGAAGAGTTTAGTAAATGAAAGTGTGTTTCCTAAGCCAATGAAAAGGTTGTAATGAACATTTACCAGTAACAAGTGTTGCAGTGCATGAGTTAGGGTTTTGAATTTGTATTTGTATTTTGTTATTTGTCTGTACTTGGTTTGTTCCATTCCAAAATACCCTAACCCCCATTTCCTGAACACACCTGGTTTCCCCCTGATGTAACCACACCCCTTCCCTTCCCCCCCTGGCCCAGAGTGTTCCCCGCCCAGGGGGCGACCTGGGGAAACGGGACACAGAGCCAAGCACATGTTCTGGCTTCCGGTTCTGGCTTGTTCTGGCTCCCAGTTCTGGCTCTCCTCTGCACATGGGGCCACAGAAATAAACACCTTTTCCTACCCAAGCCAGAGCCCGCTCCTCTTCATTTCCAAGCCTCATCCATGCTTCAACCAGCTAACTGGAGGACTCACAGACTGCTATAAATTGGCCTGGGAAACTGCTAGCCAGTAAAAGCACCCCGACGGACACGCCAATTTATAAACGAGTACAGTTCATAAGACAACTTAGTTATAATATAAGAATTATTATATTTTTAAAACTTTCTTTTCTTAATTAGCTATCAAGAAAGAGAACTAATGATTTCCATTTATGAAAATGCAGAATTCCCTTATGAAAGGAAATCTCTGTTTTG
Organism: Trochalopteron elliotii; assembly: GCA_024734555.1. NCBI lineage: Eukaryota > Metazoa > Chordata > Aves > Passeriformes > Leiothrichidae > Trochalopteron > Trochalopteron elliotii. The sequence continues at coordinate 1,730,089 of JANPWX010020150.1, forward strand.
GCAAATTGAATTCTACCAGTGTGGTGGGGTTTTTTTTTGTTTGTGGGTTTTGTTTTTTTTTTTTCCTTTGGGGTTTTTTTTTTTGTTGTTGTTGTTTTTTGGTGGGTTTTTTTTCCTGTTGTTATTCTAGGAAAAAAAAATCCACTTTGTTTTTTTTTTTTTCTGTAACTTGAGCTTCCTGTTAAAAAAAAACCCCAAAAACAAACTCAAAAAAACCCAAACCAAATTTACATCCTCGCCCACCCCCCCCCCCCCCCCAGTTTACATGACAATACTTTGTTCTTACAGGTGTTTAATGGGTCTTGATTCCACTTACATAACGGCAATTTTTTGTTAGTTCACTGGATGATTCCTTGCGAGAGTCAGTAGGAAGCTAGCGTGTGTGAGGGATGCCTCTGTGCACATTATTCAGAGGAGCTGACAAGACAACAAAAGATTTGCCGTGCTTCTGTGCTTGTCCTACATATATCATGATTGCAACCAACCCCAGATCTGTAGATTTGTAATTTGCAAGTCAGTGTTCAAAAACAAAAGTAAAAATCAGCTGCCCAATCACTAAGCACCTGAACATGCAATTTAGCGAACATGGCTGATTTATTTTTCATTGGTCAATTACTGCCCTGCTAAACATCACCCAGATTGTTCAATAAATTGAATGCAACATCATTGATAAATTGGTTACAATTTTCTCCACCAGCACTGGTAACCCTTGCAGATTTATTCCTGCTGACAGAAACAGGTACAGATTCCATTAAAATAGTAAGAAGCAATTTCAAATTTAGGGACACTCTCAGTGAGTGCCTATGGTTAACAGTGAATAAATTCTCAAATAAGATTAAGTATTCATCACAAGACATGTATTACGATCCATTTGGAAAAGTTGCATTCAAGGCCACAGGTAAAACAAAAAAAAATACTGGGAATTTTAGAGTAAGTTGTAGGGAGATGTTTATTTTACTGTGTAAATATCTAAAATAGTCAGTTTCCTAATCTTCTTTTATAATCTAAAATTAGGAAAGAGGAATCATGCCTTCTTCTTAAGGTTTCAAAGCATTGCAGTCCATGTGGCAACCATCTCTAGTTTCTGTTTCAGAAAACAGTGCAAAGGTCTAAGTAAAATGCATGTCCTCTGTTACTTCTCACCTTTACTTTGCCTGCTTTGTCTCTTCTGGAAGGAAAGGCCTTGAAACTCTCTTGCCTCTAAATGAAATTAGGCCTCTAAATCTGTGCAGTTATTGTTTATAATGGAAGCTGCTGTTCAGAAAATAAATGCATTTGTCAGGCACTGAAAGATGCTGCCATGATGGTTTACAAGTATGAACTCAAGATTCTGCTGGGCTTTTAGTTTGTATTAATTAGGAATTCAGATTTACAGGAGAAAGTAAAGATCCATTTCCACTAACATTTAGTACCAGTTATGTCTCTTGGGCAATAACTGTCGTTACTTGGTTTATGCACATATTGTTGTGCTTTGCTATGGGACATTTTTCTTCATTTGTACAGTTTGAAGCTAATTCTCTCTACAATTCCCGTGGTAATCTGTCAGCTTTCCACCTATACATGCAGCAGTATTTTATTCTTATCGTTTAAGCAGCTGGATTCTTTCTACCTCCCATGTTTCTTGTAGGTAGACTTTTCCAAGTGCATTAAATGCAACAACAATAGTGAGCAACCACTTAAAGGTCTTGCAAAGCATTTTGTGTTCCCTTTTTGTTTTTTAGATTTTTGGGGTGGATAACCTAAGGATGTCTAGAATACCTGTGTGGCACTGAACTGAGAATTCTGCAGTGATCATTTCCTTATGTACATTCTTTACCATTTGCAATTCTTTAAAAACAAAGCCACAGTAAAAAGAGATCTGTGTTGGGAAAGATTGGGACAGGGTAGTGGTGCACATTTATACCTGAATCCTAAACAGAATTTTATAGGCTATTTATATCTTAGTTCAAGACACAATGGAATGAACAAGCCCAGAGCAAGCATGAAAGGGCATAGTAAGAGCATGCAAGTGGAACTGGGAAGAAAAAGTCAGGAGTTATCCATCCTGCAAATCTTTCTGCATCTTCTAGTTTAGATTGTGGTAGTTGTGTTGTGTGAACACCCAGGCAAGAATCTGATGTGCTGAAATACTAATTCACTAATAGTAAATTTGGAGAAGAGTAGGAGATGGGAGAAGACCCCATCATGTTATTGGTTCTGTTACTTGCTCAGAGCTGCAGTCAGAATTTATTGCTGATACCTGCTGAAGTGCATGTTGTTGTCTTGGCTTGTTTTAGCTTCATGCTACTAAAAATTATACATAGGGAGAACTGGAAATCACAGGAATGAATGCTGACTCAGGCATCAGTGGATACCAACAATCTGGGATCTCATGAATTTTGACATTTTAAGTCTGAGTTGAGACTCAAATTTCTGAAAATTTTCTTTACCAAATCACAAACCGTTAGGTGAAGGATAGTAAGCTATTGAATATTCACTTTATATTTCATAGATTCATAGAATGGGTTGGGTTGAAAGGGACCTTAAAAGATCACCTGTTTCCATCCCCCTGCCATGGTGAGTGACATTTACTAGACCAGGTTGCTCAGAGCCCCATTCAACCTGGCCTAGAACATAATTTGTTAAGAAAGAATTTTATTTTCTTAAATAACTACAGTGATTCAGTAATCATTGAAGAGTCTGTTTCCTTCATGGCTAAAAAGAGTGCTCTCTCTCTCAGCTGGTTAAGTTCAATCCATTTATTTTGCTGGAATGCCAATCATTGAACCATTTTTGTCACAACTGTATGTTGCATTTTGTGCCTTCTATCATGTTATTTAATGTATGTTATCTACCCAAGGAAATGATGCTGAACATGATGTCCAGCTTATCACATCAGTATCACTCACATCCATGCTAACAGTGATAAAAATAACTTCCTGACAAATATATGTTATCTCAGGAAAATAAGGGATGAGAAGCAGGAGACAAGTACACAGAGGATTTAAGAAGTTCAGTACCTTTATGCTTATCTGAAATGCTTGGAGTGAGAGTAAATACAGTTGTTGATGCAACGCAGGTAGAAAGGCATGAGTCTGTAAGTAGAACTATGTAGACTCTGTAGAATACTGTATCTGGAGTGGTGGTTATTTCTACAGATGTAACAGAAATATTCCACCTACATGCAGTATGATTACTGGGTGAAGTTTTTGAAGTTTTGCTGAGATGAGAATGAATTTGCATGCTGACAAGGTTAGACGGCAGATGGCTGAAGTATTATCTCATTTTGGTAGACATTCTCTTTCTCATTCTGCCAGTTCAGGATAAGATACTGTAACTTCTAACACTACTAATGTGGATTCTTTAGAAACCATTTGCTGGAAGCCAGGGCTCATCCTTAGCTTAAGGTCCCAACAAACAGGATGAAAGTGTGTTCTTAAGGATGCTGTCCTAATAGTTCCATTTGTCTGCACAGTGGTGAAGTCACAGTAAGACAGATGGAACCTGTCTTGGCAGCCAATAATCAGTATTTTAATAAGAGTCAATGCAATAGATGAGTTACATGATTACACTCCTCAATTCTTTAACGGGACCTGTGGAGGATGAATAGCACTCCTGGTTCTTCTCCCATGTTTTTGAGTGATATAGAAGATGGCACAATAAGTGGAAGTGCCTCTCTTTTCTGTGAAATGGACTGAAAGCAAAGTGTTTCTTCTACTGTACAGGAAATGTGATTTCAGAAAGGTTTGAAACTGTAATGGACACATGGTTCTTTATATAAAATGAGCTGTAGCTATAATGACATTTTTCACTCTTTCTTGTGTGCCATAGGCTGGTTTTAAGCACATACAGTTTTAAGATTGAATGGAGAAACTGAAGAGAAATACCTGGTGAAAAAAATACAAAGTTTCAGATTACCTTGTTGTCCATGCCATAGCATTTATGGGAATGATAAGTATCGTGGGAAACATCTGAGCAGGCCATGGCAGAAATTACTTTCCATCTGCCCAGGGAAAAGTAATGTTGGGTACCAACTTTTAGGCATTTTTGCAAGTCTGGAATTTAGACCATCTGGATTTTTAGCTACGAGGAATCCAAATAAAGCCCCCCTCCCTCCTGCTCTATGTGTTTTGCTGTCTTTCTGTCCTTCATCTTTTTCTTCCTTTCTTTGTTTTTTTTTCTTTTACTACTTCCACCACCATCTATCACTTTTCCTTAATAAACCTACCCACTCACTCTGTCAGGTAAAGCTGGAATTGTGTCACTTCTGAGATATTGGGAGAATCTGTTGCCATTCACCCTGCAGCAGGTTAGAAAGCACAGTAGCAACTCTGGTATCTTTTACCATAGTGTTTCTTCCACAAGAGCTCCCAAATTCCATTGCAAATTCTAGTTATTATCACTACCACTGTTGTGTTGATTAACAGACATAAACATAAGCTTGCATGCCCAGCCAGAGTGGCAGTGAAACATTATAGGAGTGTTGCTATAGGCCCCTCTTCTAGACCCTGGAGGGATGTTATTTAAAATCAGGGCTTGTCATACATTATGTTATGCCCATATGCTCTGACTGCTCTGTGGGTTCTGCTCAGCACTGGTGCATAGCCTCCAGTGTCAGATGTAACATGAAACTCCAGTTTGAAATCTATACCTGTCATGTTCTCATATTTTTGGGTCCCTGAGCACTTCAGGTAATTCCAGAGACACCTGTTAGCTGGAAATCCTTAAAAACTGTTCAGACTTTGAAAGAACTACATGGGCATATGATTTATGGACTTGTCTGACTCTTGTCTTTACAAGAAGTTTTTAATTATGTCATGTAAACTTGGTGTAAATTTGGAACTAATTGTGTGTGGACACTGCAGTTTCAGAAGAAGGATATGACTGCAAAATGTTTGTAATTTCCTCCTGTAATAGTCCGTGGCTTGTATTGTTTTTTCAGGTCTTATTCCAAAACAGAATTAAAAAGTAAAAGTGGTTTTATACTAGCATAAGAGCTGTCCAGCTTTCTATGAGCTTTTCTTCCTGGTTTCCTGAAGTAGATTTCTGCACTCTAAAGGTTTTACTGAAATACAATACTTGTTGAAGACTTCTGACACAAGGTTAGGCAGCCATGAATCAAAGCAAGATTCAAGAAAAACCTACATGGTTTTTATTCTCCTAGAGATCAAAAAAACCCATAGGTATTACTAGAAGACTCACAACCAATTTCTTGGTAAAATTTTATTGGTAAAAGATATTCCACTGGGTTGATTTTTTTGATTTGGACAGCTTTGGATAAGTTATCCAGATATAAAAGCTGCATTACAGGTTTAGCCTTAAAGCATGTGGCAAATGCTGTTATTCAAATAGGACATGTGACATTTTTGTGAAGTCGAAAAGGTCTTTCCCTTTGCACTCAACAAGGAACATGGGAAACCAGGTGCTAAAATCTTAATGGGAAGCACAAAGTATGCTTTTTATTAAATTTTGTGGTTGACAGCATCAGTCACCTTGCAGTTCTCTGTTCCTCCTCTTTTAGAGAGAATTCTTTTAATATTCCATGTTTTAAGCCAATACTACAGAAAGTATTTTTGGAATTTCTATATTTTTCCTTTTTTTGGTAGAATGTTAAAGCCTTTTCTTTCTGGAGATGGAACTATACCTTTATCAACACTTTGTGCAGCGGTGTCCACTCACAGCTAGCCCCGGCAACTGCAGCAAGCTGGTGGTTCTTGGCAGCCGAGGAGCGCAAAGTGTGACTATAGCTCTGAGAAATAAGGAGGGACTCTCCAGAGGTGGAAACAGACCAGGAGTTTATTGGGTCTGGGATGGAGTCCCCACCTCGTGGCTGGTGCCGCAGGAGAGACAGCTCAGCCCCCAAGACAAGCCCTTACAAAAGGAGGTGGGACTTAGGGGAGGGTTCAACAGGGAGCCAATAGGAAATAACAGGGGAGTGGCTGGCAACATAACAGGCATACACAATAACAAATCATGGGGAAGTGGGAGGAGGGAATCCTGAATCCTGCCCAATCACTCGATGCCTCTCTTAGAATCTTCCAGACTCAGGGAGAGGCCCCGGAGTGACGGACAGGACCAGGGAGTTACATAACTCAGGATTGACAGTTAACTGTCATTGAGGGATAGGGACCAATCAGGGGACAGTGACTGGGAAAGGGTAGGGAGAAACCAAATACAAGTAACAAAATGGGGTACACAGAACAAACCACTTACATTTAACCGTAACTTACAAATCAATGTAGAACTGAAAAATGCACCCCTACAACTTTGCAAAGCCCTGGTGAAACTCTTGTACCCAAAACTGACATTCCTATGCACAGACTTAGTTATATCTTAACACTTTTGCCTGTTTTGTTGAATATTTGAGTCTGCTAGTTCTTTGAAATTTATGAAGTGAGATAATGCAAAAGTTGCAGTGAGAAAAATAAACAAAACCAAACCCAAACTACCAGTTATTTTTTACCTTCACAAAACTCACTGCACTTCCCTGACCTTCCCTACTTCTTGCTTCTCAGCAGCCAGAAGTGACACTAGGCAGTGGCATTGGTAATGAGAGTGTATCCCAAAAGAATGGTTTTGCAGAGTGAATCACTCCAAACATCTTTGCTAAATGTGTCACTGAGACCAGTCAGGAAATTTTATTAAAAAAGACGTTCCTAGACCAAACTAACATATTAGTCTGGATTCACCTTTAAAGACTTTAGAATAGAAGAGATGATTTCAATTGTAAGGAACCTACAGTGGTCATCCAGTCCAGCTGTCTGACCAATTCAGTGCCGACCAAAAGTTAAAGTGTGTGGTTAAGGGCAGTGTCCAAATGGACTTAAAAACTGCCAGATTTGGCACACTGACCACTTCTTTAGGCAGCCTGCCCCAGTGTTTGACCACCATCTCAGTGAAGAAATGTCTCCTGATGTCCGATCTAAATCTCCCCTGGTCCAGCTTTAATCTGTTCCCACATGCCATATCACAGGAAGAATAGCTCAACATCTCCCTCTCTGCTTCTCCTTCTCAGGAAGATGCAAGGAGCAACAAGATCACCCCTCACCCCATTTTCTCCAATCTAGACAAGCCCAGAGTCCTCAGCCACACACCACAGATATTTCCTCCAGCCCTTTCGTAAGCTCTGTTGCCCTCCTCTTTCTCTTAATTCCAGCCAGAGTGGGAAAGGATAAATAACAGAAATTCAGAGCAGTGTGAGAATTCTGTTCGTTATAAGGATACCATTCAAACCAGACCATTGTAAGTACAGAATAACTTTAGTTTGGGTAAAAATAAAAATTCAGAGAAATTATCATTCATGAAAGTAAGATGCCTTTTCAGAAAACCTCTGTCTAGATAAGAAAATACCTTGAGGAACCACTCTTATTTTTCTGCATGCTAGGGATATGTGCATGAACACAGAGGCACAAAAAGACCTCACATAATAATGTTGTTGAAGAGGAAAATGTGATAACATCAATGCAAAAGTCTCCTGTGATTATGAATGATTTTGAGGATGTAGTGTGATGCCAGTGATTGTTCTGGAGCTGATTAAATCATCAGACTTCTGTTATCTTTTACTATTCCTCAATTTGAACATGAGTAGATAGATGGGAGAAACCCATGTGGTTTGAAGAACTGTACAATTCAGACTTCATTTCATTTTTCCCAGATTATGATTATTCTTATTTCACATAAACCAAATACAAAGTCCAGGAAAAAAAAATAAATCTGCACTTTTATAACTGCATGTGACTGACTAATCCTGCCAAAGATTTGGGGAAGCAATATGGAACAGGCAAATTATTATGTATTCTTCATGTAACATGCTACATGTTTCTGTGACATGTGCAAACAAATAACGGGGTAGTAGATGAAATAAAGATGTAATTTCAGTCATGAGCTGGATAAGATTCTGTTCATGAAACATTAGAAAGATTTCTCACAGAAATTTATAATTATTATATAGATGTTATCCACATTAAGTACATTAAAGAAAAAGAAAATGTTAATTGCTGCAGAATTATACATGACTGATAAAACATGGCAAGTCATAAGGTACTGCTGATATTGCCAGAGGAACAGGAAAGAAAAAGCCCACCTTGAAAGTAAAATGTGCTAAGAAAATATCTAATTGCCATTATTGTATTTGGTACAATAGGATGTGTGCATTGATAAACAAATTGTGATCAATTGGACAGTCTTTGACCGTATCCATCTTAATTGTCTGCCTTTAACTTGAGGTTTCCAAAATTCAGAACTCTAAAAAATCAAATCTCCTTAAGTTCCGGTAGGCTGTCAATTAAATTTGACTGATTATGCTCACCATTATCCTATAAAAATAATCCACAATTAATTGCTGCACTGTGCAAATTACAGCAGGACAAGAATAGTTTACAGGCTTAGGGAAATGTATGGTAATGTGCACCCATGCTCTCCAGACACCTGAATCTCAATTTTAATATTCCCAATGTCCTTCCAATGTCAGACTTAGTGATTTTTATGGGACTCATTATAGTGCATTTCTGCTGCAATTGGAAGATTCTTTAGCATGGTTCATGGCCCATACCTGCCAGATGAATTGCTATTGCATATACATGAGGAGAAAAAGAAATTCAGGCTGGCAAAGTCAGTATTCCAGATTTGCTTTGGGAATGTTTTCTCCAGGATTTTAAGGGCTCAGGGCAAGAACTTGCTCCAAAGGCCTTCCTCAAGTCTGTATGCAAACCTAGCTATTAAAACTTCCTTTTTTTAAAATAAAGTTTTGCAAAACCTGTTGGAATAGGATTTACAGGAAGATTTAAATGAGATGATCCTGTCATTTTTTTTCAGAGAAATGAATGCTGACATTGAACACAAATAATAATAAAAAATAATAGTCATAATAAAAGTGGTGAACATCCAGCACTCAAGCAGCAGTGACATTCTGCAGTAGTAAGTGTTAGAGGAAGTTCCACTGGACATTTTAAGAAATGGGTCAGAGAAGTCACATTTTTCACTAAAAAGGCGAGAGAATAAAAAATGTTTTAAAAATCAAGGCCAAATTGTGCTGACACTTTTTTTAGATGCTTCTTCATTACTGTGAGTCAAAATTAATATATTAAAAAAAAATCAAACATACTTTGACTCATTATTGTTTGATAACACAGCAATTGTCAGGGACATGTTCTACATGACCATGTAAATGTTACTAATAGCCAAATGAAAAGAAATATTTAAAGATAATTTAAAAATTGCTAAGCTATGTCACTTGTTATGTAGCAATAACCATAAGTATAAAGAAATAATCTTTCTTACTTACCTGGAACCATATTTACAGTCTCTCAAATCCACCTTTACAGTCAATGAATCCTTATCATGGTCTTTTGCTTTCATTCTCTTTTTAGGTTTTGCTAACTTGCAGCATTTTTCCAAGTCAGTATTTCACAAAGAAATATCGCTTAATACATGGAAGAATTTAACTGTATTTAATGAGGTACATGATAAATCTAGACACCATTTACTTCAGTTAAACTTGGAACTAGGTTGTCTGCTGAAAGAATATAACATCTATTCCTTTATGTAAAAAAAGTAAGACATAGCTATGATCTTCATCTCAAAAGAGGAGCTGATTTAATAAAGAATGTGAGAATATTCTCTTCAGGGCAGGGATAATCTGCTTTCAGGATAATCAAATAGAGTGGTGTGGCATTAGAGAAGTTGCTTTTTTCACTTCTCAGTTAAAAAAATGACAAAAAAAAAAGGAAAGAGAAGTAAACTTCTCATTTTAAATTGTGCAGATTTCACAACTTCTCATAATTGTGTAGATTTTCTTTTCAAAGACAATGATTCTCATAATCTTTCTGGAGTGTGAGGGGTTTAAATGCTGTGAAGAATATTGACAACTGTCAGTCACTGGTTATGTCAAAGCCATAGTCTGCTTCTCATCTGGTAGCTAAGATGCCGAGATAATTTTTTTGGCAACACTGCTTCAAGAACAGGCATTTAGATGAGCACAAGGGTTACTGTGCTGTTATTGAGGTGTAAATGCTTTTTGTGTTTGTATGGCCAGGTTTTGGTAGTGGGGGTGCTACAGAGGTAGCTTCTGTGAGAAGCTGCTGGAAGGTTTCCCGTGTCCTGCAGAGCCAGTGCCACCTGGATCCAGGATGGACCCTTGCTGGCCAAGGCCAAACCCCTCAGTGATGGTGGTGACATCTCTGCAATAAAAGATACGAGAAGGGAAAAAAAAAAAAGGTATTGCATAGATGTAGTTTCAGCCGGAGAAGAGAGGAGTGAGAGGAGTTCCCATGTGCAGGGAGCAGCCCTGCAGACAGGCAGGGCAGTGCAGAAGGAGGGGCAGGAGCTGCTCCAGGCTCTGGAGCTCAGAGTCCCCTGCAGTCCCTGGAGCAGCCCATGCTGAGGGCAGCTGTGTCCCTGCAGCCCAGAGAGGGCATGGGGGAGCAGAGATCCACCTGCAGCCCTTGGGGGAGCCCCAGGCTGGAGCAGAGAGATGCCCAAAGGAGGCTGTGACCCCACAGTACTCCTGTGCTGGAGCAGGCCCCTGACAAGACCTGCAGACCCACAGAGAGAGGGGCCCAGGCTGGAGCAGGTTTGCTGGCAGGGTTGTGGCCCCAAGGGGGACACTGGAACAGGTGTTCCTGAAGGACTGACCCTGTGGAGAGGAGTCCCACATTGGAGTAGCTAGTGGGTAACTGCTACCCATGGGATGGCCTCACACTGGAGAAGTTCATAGAGAATTTCGCCACGATGGAACAGGGGAAGGACTTTGACCTTTCTCCCTGAGCAGCAGCAGGAACGTGTCATGGACTGACCATAACCCCCATTCCTTGTCTCATTGTGCTGCTGGGGGAGGAGGGAGAGACTGGGAAGAAGGGAGAGGTGGTGGGAGGGTGTTTTTAAGATTTATTTTACTGCTCATTATCCTGCTATTAATGTTATTATTATTATTTTTTTATTATTATTAATGTTATTGTTATGTTAATAATACACTAAGTTCACACCCCCAAGTTTAGTCAGTTTTGCTCATCACAGTAATCGATTTTTGATCTCTACCTGTCCTATCTCAACTCCTGAATCTTTTCTTATACTTTCTTTCTTATGTCCAGTTGAGAAGGGGAGCAAGACTGTGGCTTTGGTAGATCCCTGGCATCCAGACAGGGCCAATCCCCTTAAATGCTTTACTAAAACCTTAGGCAGTATAATTAGAAGATGTTGTTCAAGGAAAAATAAATATCTCAATGTGGTTTTGAGGAACTTGCAGAAAAAAATGCAGGAATGCTGCAATGCAGAGCCTTTCCAAGTATGGCAGTAGAGAGGGGCAGTTAATTCTAATACTATTAGAAGGTGCAAGTCCTAAAGTAATTTAAGTGTGAATGAAAAATGTTTCTTTTTATTCACACTTGAGGATGTGAAAGATATTTCCGCAGGGGGAAAAAAAAAGTTTGGATTCATATGAAATACACCCAAAATTCTAATTAAATCCACATGGAAGTATAGGATACCACAGAAGATAGTCAGAGTTTGAGTTTGATTTTCAAAATTAAATTGCCAATCCTTCTTGCAAGCATTGGAAGATAAATATGGAAAACAGAAACACAATACAGACTCCCTAGCTGTAAAATAAGGATATTACAGGGGTTGTCCTAAGATAGTGTTCAGCTAATAAAGGATTCCTGAAATCAACTTAGGGTCCTGGAAGAGCTGTGTCTTTCATCTGGTGTGTAGCAGGGGTTGGTTGCCCCTGATATCAATATTAGCTGGTTGCCACTATTCAAGAATTCTTTACTGTTTATAGTTAATAGGAGGAACATAATCCATTTGATCCCTTTGTTGGCCTCTGTCTAACATGGTATTTGTGTGCTCCTTCCTTTTAAGGATCCATCATTCCCTCAGCCTTTTGCTTTTGTTATATTGTCAAGCTCCATCTACAGCAAACAGCCACAGCAAAACTAAGGAGAATAAATTCTGTAGTCTACCCCTCTTCACTTGCTCATGCCTTGCAGCTACATCAGTATCCAGAGACTGCAAAAAGTAACAAAAACTGTCTTATCGCCACATCCAGAATTATGTTGCTCTGCATAATGTGGGTGTTCTGATCCTCGGGGCTTTTTGTGGCAGAACTCTGAACCTGATCTTATGGAAGAAGTATCTTGGACTCGAGAGCTGACCAGCTGTACCTACCATTCGAGTTTGTTTGGTTATTTGTCAAAGAAAATAATAATATCTTAATTTTAAAAAAATTTTGTTTCACTACTTTTTTTTTCCTACAGACATCAAAACATCAAATTAAAGATAAATAATATTATTGTCACCTCCTGAAGCCCTGGAACAGAATAGCCAGTAGGAAAATACTGAAACTTTGCATCAGTGGAATGTGGGTTTGGGAATAGTGTTTCAGGGTAGCAGTTTAAATCCTAAAATGTGCTGATTTAGTTAGATTGTCTCTATATATACGTATTACAGTATATGCATTTATCTGTATGTATATATAGATTTGATTCCAGATTCCATTAGAAGTAAAATAGCAGAATTTTGTGGACATAATAGAGTGAAATTTGGAAGGTGGATGTATTGTTAGCATTTCTATTGCAGTCGGCATCAAGATTAGTACAAAATATATGCTTATTTTGAACAGAGAAATAAGGTTCTTAATCCAAAAACTCTGAGCTTTAAAGAATTTTGAAAATTCATTTCTTTTTAGAACAATGAAAACTACACCTGATACAAAAACTAATACTAAAGCATGAAAATACAAGGTAAGATTACAAGGTATTAGATTAATACAATTACTAATCTAATATAACATATTTTCTTGTAGGATTCTTCAACAGATTTGACTCCAGTGAGACCTATTAGGTGTTTCAATACAAAGAACCAGGATTCTGATTTTTTTTTTTTTTTAATGCTAAAGCTGAGCTTGTTATGGTCAAACAAATAGTGATACAATAAAGCCTACAGTGATAGATTTTTGCAATTATGGTTAATTAACAACATTATAAAATTACTGCACTTCTTTGCTTTTCATGCTATACAGAGGTTACATTCGCACTTTCCTAACACATAAGCTTATTGATCTCACAATATTTTTAAGAATAGCATATTTAAACTGATTAACAGGCTAACTAGTGACAGACTGCAGGGTCTGGTGTCTTTGGTAGAAGCAGATCTTGAATCGATTGTAGTGGGAGTGACAAGTGGGATATTTGTAATCTTTTACAACAGAGATTTCCAAATAAATGCATTGAATACTTGTCAAGCTCGTAATCCACTTGGCAGTGTTTAAATGAGAGAGTTTATTTCAGATTTGTAAAACAAAGCAATATCTTTCATACAGGTTTCCCAGTGTTTCCAGTGCTGTTTTTACATATGAAACTGGTTACTCTAAACAGATTGAAAGCTGTCAAAATAAGTTATTTGATCAGAAATCAAGCACATATATGCACAGAATGGCAGCAGAAACTTTTAGACAAGAGGTGGTTGCACTACTGTTCTGACAACAGCAGTATATATATTCATTTTTGTCTTGTTTCTTGTAAAGCATTTTTCAGCCCATTATGTAGATGAGTCCAAGACTCTGTTACTCCAGAGGTTGCTAAATGTTCCTCTGTTCAACATGGGAAACAACATGTCCAGTGGGAGATTTAGCTATGTCCTGGTTTAGGACAAATTAGGGGAAGGTCTCCAGAAGGAGCCCCCCAGAAAACAAACCTCCACCACTCTTTCCCCCCCCCAGCTCTGGGTTTGAGAAGGAATTCCTCGGAGGAGAAGTGGAAAAAACCTTTTTATTGACAAATAAACAAAGACACTCCCCAACACAAGGGAAAAGAAAAATACTCAAGCAGTTGCTGTGAGGGGAGGGCACAGAGCTTCTGTTTTCAGGCGTCGAGGACCCCCAGATATTCCCAGGTCAGGTCCGGAGCCGGTCCAGTGATCTTCGGCGGGGGGGGGGGAGGAGAGAGAGAGAAAAAAAAAACAAAAGCAACAAAAACCACCAAAGGAAAAAAAAAAAAACCAAAATAAAAAGCAAAAAAAACCCAAAACCAGGTAAAGGCAGCAGCGAAGCAAAGCAAAGCAAAAAGCCTACAGCCAAGCCGAGCTAGCAGCAAAAAGCAAAAGCACAAGTAGCCCCACCGTGGCAAACACCCCACCGAGGGGGCGGGGGGGGCAGCTGTCAGACATAACAGTGCAGTACATAGAGATAAAGCTGCACAATTGGGATAGGAGGCACCGTCAACCCAGGACAAGCTAGTCAAACACCTGAATTTTCTTGGAAAAAACATTTCACTAATGATTTTAAAGGAATTGGCTTTGTTTTTCTTACCATTGTTTAGCAAAATTATGCACCTTGTTCCAATTATTTTTAATCACAACAGATTTAAGAACTAAAGTACTGCCTTCTGTTCAACCAACAGAATAACAATAAATAACCTGATTTCTAGAAAAAAAAACATAATGGAAAATAATCCGTGACACTAGACAAGTTAAAGTCAGAGAAATTCAAATTTATTCTGTTTGGTGTTTCCTTCATGAAGCTAGAGCTAATCTTACGTTTACTCAACATACACAGTGTTGGGGGTCAGATTTGTTTCTTTTTTTTTACTTATAGAATTTTTCCCATAAGTCACTAGGAAACTACCTACTGGGTGCCTATAGGTACTCAGGCCGAACAAAGGGGCCAAAGAAGAGAAGTTGTAACACCTGGCTACACTTTTTTTGTCTCTGGGAGTTTCTCTCAGAGAGGGAGATAACTTGAGGTTTGGGGGCAGGTAAAGGACAGGGCTGGGGGCAGCTTCACTCTCTTGCTCTTGGCATCGGAGAGGACATGGCCAGGCTGCTGCTTGCTGTGGGAGGAGTTCACTGTCACCAGAAAGTCCTGTCCTGGGAAATCTACCGTCATCTGCTCATGTGCCTTGGAATTGTGAGCTCCTCCTCCTGCCCTGCTGGAGCTGGGCCAGCCCTGTCCTGCTGTCACGGTGTCTTTGGCACTGCTCATTTTTTTTGCTATGGTGTGGCCCTGCACCCCGCCCCTGTCCTGCCAGGACATCCCGCCCCTGCCTGCCAGGGACATTTTGCCATTCCAGCCACCAGCCCAGCACTTTCCACCATTCCAGCTTGGTGCTCTGAGGGTCCTGCAGGGGCACCTGAGACCAAACTGCCCTGGGTTTTGTGAAGCGAAGCCCTTGAGGTTTTCTGGTTTTATTTTGTTGTTAATACTGTAGTTGTTGTTTGTTTTGCTTTGTTATACATACTAGTAAAGAACTGTTATTCCCATGTCTTTGCCTGAAAGCCCCTAATTGCAAAATTATAATAATTTGGAGGGAGGGGGTTTATATCCTCCATTCCAAGGGAAGCTTCAGCTTCCCCTGGCAGACATCTGTCTTTCAAACCAAGACACACAGTGAAGTGGAAAGCATATGAATGACTGAAAACAGATGAAATACAAGAGCCTATCTACTTTTTTTCTTTTTCCTGTATATTTTTTTACTCCTACCCTGTCGCGGACTGGTGGGGTGGTGAGGTGCCATGACCTTTTCGCTAGAAGTGTCTTAAAAAGACATTGTACAGGGACAGGCACACTCCCTGTCCACAGTGATTTCAGAGCTCTTTTGTGAGTGCGGCTGAGCAACACAGCCATGACGGTTGCCACTTTGGGCAACGGAGAAGAAATCAAGTGGCATGCAGTCCTTCCATATTCCAGAAGCTCGCTTTATTCTCCAGGATCCAGGGACAGAAGAACCAAGGAGTTCGGGGGAGCAGGGATTATATAGGGAAGTCAGGGGGTGGGCTTTTATAACTTGGCCAATAGGGTGAAGGATTGAGAAAGGACCAGTCTGGGAGAGGATCAAAAAGGGACCAATCGACTGGGGAAAAACCCAGGAATTGGCGAAACAACCAATAGCAGGGAACAAATCAGAGTTGGAAAGCCCCATGGGTGTGAACCACTTTGCTCACCCTAACCAGTAGAGCAGTCTCCTAGAGAGACTTCCCCAGGGGAGCTATCCCAACTTGAAGAGCCTAAAGGCTGCAAACTCTCCAAGGGAGAGCAACACAGTCAGTGGATGGCTCAGGGGCCACCACAATGCCCTATTTTACATGATTGTGGTGGTTTAGCACAGATCTGAGGGGTTTTTTTCTAAGAAAGTTATAGCACATGTTGACAGCTTGGTTGGCCAATTAAAGAGTTAGATACGCCTCTGGAAAATACCCATATAAATCTTGAGGGTGTCCAAGCCAGGCTGTTTTCCCTCTGGCCAGCAACAGGTAACAACCGGCCCCAGCAGCCTCTCTGAGGAGTAGCCAGGCTGGCTTGGCCCCTGCTGCTTCCCCCGTCTGGGAGGGGAGTCGACTCCGGGCCTGGCTGTGCCTCTGGGCCCAGGCCAGCCAGGCCTCCTCCACTTCCCCCTGATATGTGGGGGAGCGGCCCAAGGCCTGACCAGGCTCCATCGGTTCTTGGCAGGGACGGGGAGGCTGTAGCTGAACATCAGGTAATTTTAAAGCCAGGCAAGCCAGGAGGGATTCACTGACCAGGCCTCTGATAACAGCTATGGGCATGGTTGGGCCGGGCCTGGTTGGGCCAAGCCTGCCCTGATTATCACCAATGGGTGGGCAGGATTTTCCCCCACCCCAGGTGATTCCCAGGCAGAGAAGAAGGGAAGAGGGGGAAACCCAGCTCTGAGATCCCAGGGCCTGAGAAGCTGCTGCCCCACAGAAATCACAAGACCACTTCAGGCCTGGGTAGATTGAACCCTTTCTTGGCAAAATGAAGCTTCCTGAGTTTAACCTTCCCCTGAGAGAGACAAGAAAAGGACAGAGTGAACTTAGAGAAGATATAGCATAAAGTCAGTGGAGCGAGAGAAAAAGGACTGATTGGAAGAAGGGCTTGAGGAAGTGGACATTTTTAGCTGGACTTTTCTGGTGTAAGTCATGGAAAAATTGACTCTTTTTTATAATGTCATAATGCTTTTTGTGGGAATGCTGGTTCTAGTCAAAAGTTATGGACTGACTGAGATTTAATTGAGATTTTTGAACAGAGTAAGCTCCTGCTCCTGGGGTAAAAGGAGGCCTCTATTTCTTTTGAGACAGAGACAATTTTAGAGATAGAAGAAAAGAATCCTTGTTTTACACTAGAAGAAGCATTTTTAAACAGTACCCCAAATATGCTGAAAGGCCATGAGTAGCGAGGAGAAAGGCTGCTAATAGGTGGTACTGCAGTCTGCAAAATTCCGTGCGGTTGCCGATGTGTGACATTGGGAGCCATCAGGCTGTTTTTCTCTTGTGGCAAATCTCTTCATGGGACTCTAGAGAGACTCCTCTCCCAAAGTGATGAAAGATTATGTTTAAATGGTGAAACTGACTGAAAATCACAGATTGTGTTTTTATGTTGTTACTGAAAAGTGAACAGTTTGTGGAGGGAGGATAAGTGTTTTGAAAGTTTAATTTTTCCTTTTCTTCTTTTAGTATGTGTGTTAATAAAATCTGTTTACCCTAAGTTGGGCCTATTTTGCCTTTTCCTCCCAAGCCTATCTCCCAGAGGGAAAAGAGAGTAGACACTCAAACCGCTGCACTAAATTTGGCAAACAGAATTCGGCAACATGAAACCACTACAATAGTTCAGAGTTAAAATCTGCATACTTACAGTGAAGTGATTTTCAAGTAGAAGGACTTTGGGGAGGCAGGCATTATCATAATCTATAAACTTTTTCGAGGTAACAACTGAAATGCGAGTTTTGGGGGTTTTTTTAGCAGTCCAAGTCGAAATTGAAAGAATCACCTTTATTTTCTAGAAACCAATATTACACAGATGACTTGAAAAGGAACAGTGCAGCAGAACATGAGAAATCAGAAATTCTGACAGTCCGAGTAGATTGTGATCTGTCCCTGAGGGTATTCAAATACAGATCAGAAAATAAAAGATTAAAATATGTCTCTTATTGTTGGTTGCCTATGTTTGTTGTGACTATATCAATCTTGACATGCACTGGTAAATCCATATTGTATAGTCTTGAAACACTGATGTGGACAGATTTGGAACCAACGCTTCAAGACAAGCAGTGGGGGAGTCTTTGGGAACACAAGTAGAATAAAAGATCAATAAATGACCTGTGGAGGAGAATTCATAGAGTAACTTTTCTGAGTAAAAATAGCAAGCCTGAAACAAAAAGAAGATATAGGAATTCCAAGAAGAGCATTCTCCATACTTAGAAGGTTTGTTTGATTCACTAGCCAGGTATTTAAATATGTGCTTGGTATGTTCACTATGCCGTTTCATAATAGCTGCAGTAAATAGGATGAAAAGTGATAATCTTATTGTATAATAAGGACATTTGATTTTCAGAGATGTTTCTAATGGGAGGGTGAGACGATTTATTTCAAAGACAGTAATTTCTCACTGTGGAAGATTTTAATGTAAGGCTAAGTAAATATTGTTCAATTTACTTGCATGGATTCATGGCATCAGGCAAGGATGAAAAAGATGACCTCTTCAGAGCTCTTCTAATGCCATCTGTATGGTATCTCTTATTATATTCATGCTTATAATTTTCCTTCCTAACAAAAAAACTAGAAGGTGTATCAATTTAAAATAAGCCTACATTCATTCTCACAGGAAACCTGTTCATATGGAGCAAGGCTTTAAGATCTCTAAGAATTTCCCATTCTGAATATGTCTCACATTTGAAAGTGTAGGAGCCTTATCTATGGGTGTAATTAAAATTCAACAGAAATCCATAAATGGCCCAGAATCATTAGTATTTCTAGACAGTTAGGATCATAAATCATTTGTGAAACTTTATTGGAAAGCCAGAGAAAATAGCTTTTCTCTTTGAAATAGACTAAGACATGACCTTCAATGTTTCTGTTCTGTGTGGAGTTAGAGTAATCACTTGTAGGAATTTTAAAGTTAATATTATATGAGTGCTCTCAAGAATGTGACAAACTGCCCCTATTTCTCAAACCTTTGTACCGTAGGCACAGGATTAGTTGAGTTGTTTGACCTGGGATAACCAAAAGTGGAGCTGTTTTTCGTGACAAACTTTTCTTTGACAAGACTGTAATAGATATGATGGTAAATTCGTGCAATTAAATATAGGAGATGCAACAACTGTAGTAGATGACAGAATGTATATTTTGTAATCCTGTAAATGAAAAGTAAGTCCTGGTCCCTGGAATGAAGAGGGCGTTTTCCAAATACCACGACATGCTTTGTGAACTGTGAATGGACAAGTTAACACCCTGATTTACACAAAAAAGGAGAGTAGCTCGCCAGGATGTGGCTCCTTGAGTTAATCAAATCCTGTACACCTAGACCATCAATTCACTGATAATAATCTTGAGGGTGGACCTTGAATTTGGAGAAATCAACATCCCAAAAGAGGATTCCTGGAAAATCCTTTCAAACATGTTCCAGTACCGGGAAACCTGTTCAAGACTCATCACTAAGTGAAAAGACTGGGTTTGAATCTAAAGACACAATATCCCCGCCGCCACGAGGCACAAAATACAGTATAAGAACTTGGACTCAAACCCCAGCAAATCATGGAACAGGGTGAGATAGCAGCCCTGCTGTCGGTCGTCTGTTTCACCCAACATTCGAATGTTGTTTTCGTAGCTGTCCCAGATAGATTTTTAAAATGGAAAAATAAAATTTATTCTCTTTATCCGATTGGCTAATATTCATTTATAACAAGACTAAAACCAAAATGCTGCTTTACTCTCTGGACTCTGAAGTAGTTTCACATTTTCTGTTAACAGATCTGTTAACAGCCTTGCATCTTTTCTCCTATCATTTGCTTTTTCTTCATGACACGCTGATACGTCTTAGATTAAAATGTATTTCAGCAGGGGCAGGTCTGAAATGTGTCTCACACAGGGGACAGCAACAAGAATTTCAGAACAAAAGGCATCTATTTAACATCTGTGGAGCCATCTTCAAGGTGTGCAGGTGTCAAGTGTCCAATCAACAACATTATGTGTGACACAATGAATCATCCCACAGATGAGTAATTTGCAGAATAGAAAAGGGATGGGGATTATTGAAGGAAGTCAGGGTGCCTGTGGCAGGTGAGTGATTGAACCACTGGGTATTTCTAGTAGGAATCTGAATTCCAAAACCACAGAGATGCTTCTGTAGTCTGTTGGAGGTCCCTTAGCAACATGATTCAGAGGTGTTCAGCATATTTGAGACTGAATATATTAAACACACTAATGTAAAATTTAAGTTTAGAATTTTTTTACATCCCCTAGCAATTGCTTTATTATGCTGGCTTTTGTCAGAATTGATCAAGTTAAGCTGGTGTGCCAAATGTGGTTGTTTTTTTTTTGTTTGTTTGTTTTTGTTTTTTTTTTTTTTTCCTCAGGAGCAGGTTGAATCAGCTCTCCAGTGCTGTGCAATAATTTCTACATTAGCAGTCTTTCTTGTCATAGCAGCACTTCAGCAATTCTGCAGGTTGGCCTTATAGTCCTTTTTATGAGGATTTTTTCGACATTTCCTCCCTCTGCTGTATCTAATACGTAAACATGAGGGGCAAAAATTGGTCAGTGTTTCCATAATGGTGTGGACCTCCCTGGGCTCATGCATATTCACTGTTATTAGATGGCTCATATGCCTTTAACCCATCACTTAATGGCGCACAGATCAGTCAAGATTTGCATTTTGCTTGCTATTCAAGTTTTCAAACTCATGAGCTCCCTGCCTAATGACAAGAATATTTATCCAGGTTAATTGATAAAATCTCCTCAACGTAAAGTGCTCTAGGAAACAATTCAGAACACTTACATGTTGTATTAACATCTCATTATTTTATTCAACAACCCCAGAGCAAGTGGGGATGTAGGATGAATGATATCTGTTTCCTAATGGCATTTTCTCTGGAAAAAAAGCTCATCTACATCTCTTCGAAAACATCTGTGTGTTCTTTTTTTAAGACCTAAGCATCCTTAAAGATCTTTTCAGCCTTAACTAACAAAATATGAATTCAAACAAAGCAGTTGTTAGAATTGGAATACTGAATGGTTTAATTGCTTATTGTATTTTACAGTGAGTTTTAAAAGAAAATTTAAAATAAAAAGAAGAGTTAAAACCAGCAGAATTGTCATAAAGTCATAAGCGATATGTAAACAGAAATAGAACTAAATTTCTTAAATAAATGATTCATTACAAGCTAGTACTCCAAGCTTTTTTCCCGCCTTTGCAGTTACACTTTTTTTTTTGCCCAAGGACAGCTTTCTATGAATTTACATCATGATAAATGTGTCATTAAAGCAGTGAAGCAGAGATAAAATAGATGGTTGGAATTTGCTGTGGAATGTCACACACTGTAAAAACTCCAGTATCTCAGGTTAAATAGTTACATGTAGTACAGTTTATTCCTGTTATCTGTAAAATATTTATGTAGCTGATTTTCCCTCATATATTAATATGTGTTTCAGGACAGGTAATTTCAAATCACCTCCGTATTAATTTTATTGGCAGCAGACTGACAGTATACCCTTGTACTTTACTCCTCTGGTGGGAGAAAGAAGAGTAATTGATGTTATTGTAAATGGAAATAAAGCTAAATACTTCTCCTCTGGTATTGAATTGAAGGAAATTAGGGCAGAAGAGGCTGTTTGTCAATAGCAAGTTATGATGAAAACCAATTAGAGCAAGTCCTGTTTTATAAATAGGGATGCGGTATCCCCTTTTTAACCTATGGACAAATCTCTGGAATTTAGGAGGATATGTCTGTCCAATAAATTTATTTGTATAATGTAGAAATACTTAATGAACAGTTAAAGTTAAATAAACATGAATGTGTCTTTAAAGCAAGTATTTTAAATGTTTAATTCTCATCAACAATAACTTAATTCTGCTCTTTCAGACCAAAAAAGTGCTGTCAATTTTTTTTCTTGTTTGTCTTCAACGATGAGGAAGTGGCCTTCTGTTTGGTTGTCGTACTCATCTTCTGCTCTAACATAATTCCCTTTTGTAGCCTCTTCCATTTCACAAATTCCTTCCCCATTTTCCATCTCAAAACAAAGGAAGAAATGGGCTTGCTACTTTTCTATGACAAACAGAACAGCGGGAAAAAAAATCTGACTCATTCTTGCCTATAATTTGTATACATTATGTTCACAAATATTTTTATATGTAAGTATATTTTGCTTAGGTTGTCTTTTATGTCATGCCCACAGCCACTCACTTTCCTAACGTTTTAATGTCAGCCAAATGTTGCTGCCAGGTATGGGAACAAAAGCTCCTCAGAAGAAAGTTGTTGTGTTGATGGGAGATTACCAGAAAAACCCAGCTGTTTTAAGCAGTGGTTTTGATATCATTATTAGTTTTATCTACTGTATCAATAATGGAGACAGGAGAATGGTTTTAATGAAAATTAAATTCTAATCACAATGAGGACTAACTGACCTACCTGTCTGTTCCTCCTCCTGAAATTCAATATTAGATAACATATTATTGTATGCAGCTTTTCCTGTTTTCGTCCTACTTTATGCTCTTATGAGCAAACCCTTCTGAGTTCTGAGGTTTCCACCTAGACATAAATACAGGCACCCTTCCCTGGCACTACCGAGCTGCTCACGGCAGGGTTGGCTCAGAAGTCCCTCAGGACAGTGGCAGATCCTGACTCTGGAGGACTTTTCAGAACACAGTGATCCTGTCTCTGCTCTCTTTTGCTGCCTGGCTGAAAACTACATACTTGGATTTCTCTGTGTTTTTCCAGGATCTGTTTATGTGAGTACCCCTTAAGCAAGAGATGGTGGTTTTAATAGTCCACGACAGAGTTTGTATTACTCTGTATTTAAATTATTTTTCATTACAAGATCAGTTATTCTGCCCACAATTTCAAACATCAAAAATTTTCTTAACTTAGTTGTTACTTTTCTAAGTTTTTTTTTGTTTGTTTGGTTTGGTTTTGTTAGGTTTTTTTTTTTTTTAAACTGGGCTGCTTTCTGTTCCATCCACTGTCTCCTAAGTTTTTATTAGAAGGGAAAAAGAGTATTCATGTTCTGTTCACCTTCTCCATTCTAATTGTTATTATCATAATATCTGTGTATCTGTTCTTTTTTAATAATGTATTTTCTTAGCCCATTAAGCTACCTTTCTAAAATATATGTGCCCTTCTACACCTTTTCCTCTCCTTAATTTTCTTTAAAGCATGTCCTTCTTCAGTCAATTTTTTTTTTTCATTTCTCTTTCAATTTTTAATTCCAAACTATTTCTAAATAATATCTTGTGTTTACTCTCTGTGAAATTATTGGAAGGGTGAACAGATGAAGGTGTCTCAGACTTCCAAAATACTTTATTAATTGCTTCTTCTGCTCCCATTTCTATTTCTCCTTAATAGTTACCTCTGTCATGAAAGCCCAGCACTTCCAAAGGAGTACAAGTTTTGCTTTCGATTTTGTGGTAGATGCTTTTTGGTCCCCAAAAATATCGAATAACAGTTTAACCTGGGCAAGAATCTTCTTATTTATCATATTCTTTAAACAGACCAGATATTTTAAGAACAAAACCAGAAATCGATGAAGAGCTGCTGTGTTTTGTCATAAGTACTCACTGAATAATTCCAGTGTGATATTTTCGCACTGAGTGTCACTCACCAGCTTGGTATGATAAATCACTTGATATTACTATTAAATGCTTTTAAAAAGTTGTTTTTCTTCTTTATGCCTTTTCTGAATGAGCAAATATATTCCCATCCTTTCAGTCCCTGTCTGCTTCGGAAATTGTGTGTGGAAAAAGGAGGGAAACATCAAGTAAAGTTGTTTGTTTGTTTGTTTGTTTGTTTGTTTGTTTGTTTTCTCAAAGTATCTGGTCTATTTCTGCATACAATTGATGTAAACTCAACTAAAATGAGTATTGATCAAAGGACAAATCTAGCCCTAGAAAATTCCTGTGTTTGCACTGAGCTTCACTAAGAAAAAAGCTGTCAAAAGTTGTTACTTTTTTCACCTGTAACAGTATTAAGTGTAAAACTAGCAAACTTGATGATTATAGGATGCATATTAATCTCCAAGGTGAAAAGAAGGTTGTCTGGTTTGTTTTAAGATTCAAGCAAGTACTACATAGAATAACAAACTTAATAATTAAGAAATTTGATCCATTTTGTTTTGCTGAAGTATCTGATCTATTTGTTCAATGACACTGCAACCCCAGAGGTAGCAGACCTCTTTGAGCCTCACAAAACTGCTGCTGTCCAGGAAGAGAAACAGAGAACGATACAGGGCTGGGAGGGGGCAGAGAGAGATTTTTATTGGAAGCTGTTAAAGTGGTTGCTATGAGACCTTCTCCAGCTAACACAGGCACAGCAGTGTGTGAGGCTGATAAATCATAGCTCTTGCATTATACCTTTGCTTTCTGCCTTTTTTTTTTCCCCTAACACAGCTTTTATAGTTGTTTAAGATCAGAGAAAACACCTGCCAGTTGCTTTTTCTTCTGTTACAGTCCCTTCTGCTGCTTCATGCAAGATGGAGCTAGAAAATGCAATGATCAGCTCCTCAAGCAGTGCATCAGCAGGCTCCAGAGAGTACAAGGTGGTGATGCTGGGAGCAGGGGGAGTTGGCAAAAGCGGTAAGTTTCAGCAACAATATTTTGGGAGAGAAAGGGGTGAATTGGGAGCGTAAAGTTCACTGGAAAAGTGAACTTCATTGTTTAATGAGAGGTTTAATTCCTCTTTCTCTTGCACATGGCTTGGATAAAAGACTATAGTTTGTGACTGGGGCAATGAGTCAGCTTAATTTGTTACAGACTGAAACGCTGGAAGCCTTTTTAATTGGTTATTTGTGTAAGGCTGACCTTGGATCTGTTGTGTGTGAGGAGTGAGCAGTTAGGCTGCTGCTGCTGCTGCTGCTGCTGCTGCTGCTGCTGCTGCTGCTGCTGCTGCTGCTGCTGCTGCTGCTGCTGCTGCTGCTGCTGTGAGTTCAACAGAAAGTGCCCGTGTCACTCTCCCACTTGGTGAGGGGTGGTGGTTTACTGGAAGTGTGGATGTAACTTGTTGGACTGAAGGTCCTTGTGCTCAGTCAGAAATCAAACTAACTGCAAAGTCAGCTGCACAGAGTGTGGGGGATGCCTGCAGTGACTCTGTTTTGTTTGTTTGTTTGTTTGTTTGTTTGCTTGCTTGCTTGCTTGCTTGCTTGCTTGTTGGTGGGTTCGTTTTGTTTTGGGGGTTTTTTTGAGTGTCAGTGTGCCTCTAGCTGGTTTTAGTCTCTCTGGTCAGGACAGGTAGAGCTTGCCTGCCTGAATCTCACTCCAGGGTATAAGGCAGATTTGCCGCATATTTTAATATCCCTGTCTACAGCTGGCAAGATATGCTAGTGTCTGACAATGATATCTCTTCAGAGGAGTCATTATTTTCTCTGGACAGTGTTTTCTTTATCCCAGATATTATCAGCTTTGATTTATTCTTACCAAAATCAGCATTCTCTGTTCTTACAAAGACTTTGCTGAACATGCAGAGTTTGTCTCAGAAGTCAGTATATTGAGCTGGCCACACAACAAGATTTTGATTACATCTTCTGGAAATTGAATAGAGCAACAGAAAGAGAAACAAAATTTCAAAAAGCAGGATAATATAATATGATACACCCCAGCTAGATTCCAAGGAATTTTCAGAATAAATAGCTGTGACACTAAATTGTAATAACTGTGTGGATCAAACAAGTTTTATTTATATTCAAGCAATAAGATGAAGTATGGTGCAAAAAGTTAAAAATTGTAAATGAACATAATTTTCTTTCTGCATCCATAATCTTTGTGTTTTTGTTATATTTGGCTTCAACTTCAGTGGTACACCTTTCATTGAAAGCTATTCCCATCAGTGTTGCTTAACCAAGCAAACAGTTCTTGCACAGATGTTACTACATAATCACTATATAAAATGGGAAAGAACAAAATATTGGTAATCTCAGAGTAACTTTCTGCAATTTCAGATTATCTTTTCCATAGAAAAGCAGGCATCCAAAATGTGCCAGCTGGAACTTCTAGTAATTTGGGGTTTTTTTGGTTTTTTTTTGTTTTGTTTTTTTACTTATTTATGTATTTTAATTTTTTTTTAATTCAGGTTTTTTTTTTCCCTGAGTGTGTCCAAAAAATGGCAGCAATTCCCCCCCCCCCAACACATATTTGTAGGAATAATGCAATTTTGAAAATTTGTTCACCACAAAGTATTACAAAATACTCTTCATCCACAGCATGACCAAATTATAACAACCAAACTTTACATGTATGTGGAGGAAATTTCTGAGTTTCCATTTACTATAGATAAGAGTTGAAATCACAAATTTAGTTAACTCAAATCTTTATGTTCAGAAAATGTTAGCTGTTAATTTAATGAGAATAAAGCCTTTAAATCTCTGGATTGACCAAGGTACGATACATCTCCAAAGCTGAGAAACACCTAAATAACAAGTAGAATTGTGTGGTGTAAAGAAAAAAGAAATGATGGGATCAAGTGGATATTTATGAAATTCTATAGGACTAATGAAAACTTTCTCTTGTTATCATGAAAGTGAAACTCCTGGGTAAAAAAAACCACAAAAAAACAACAACAACAACAACAAAAAAACAACAAAAAAACCCAACCAAACAAAAAAAACTCAAAAAACCCCAGCAATTGAGTGTTTTTAAGAGTTCATAAGAAAGGAGGTGAGCAGTTCAACATTTACTGGCTATGAACTTCTGATGTGTAATGGACCCGAAATATTTCAGTAGAATCCTGAGAAATAGTCCAACTGATAGAATTTAGAGAGAGATAAAGAGTAAAAATAGATGTCATTCCATAAATCACTAATTCATTCTGACTGTTACATAAAGAGGATTAATTTACACTGGATTAAAAACAGAAAAAGGCCTTAATGACTACTTTCATTCTACAAGATGAGCTCTGCTTTTCCCTAGTGACTTAGATTCACTGTGTCCAGGAAATTATAATTTAACCATAAAAATGAATCAGAGTAGAATAAGGATGAAAGAAAGAAAAATAGTTCCATTTCCAATTTTGATTTTGAGAAATGAGTGATACGTGGTTTGATGCATTGATACCATCCTGCCTTCTTTTTCCTGTCTTCTCCCTCCTTTGCTTTTAAGTCATGATAAAACAGTAACAGCTGGGGTTAAATTACTGAGTGGGAAACCTCTTTCGGATGAAAGCATTTTTATTCCTCAATTCATTCAAATATTAAATAATTCAGGTTTGGAATGAATTTTCCATAGGAACCAAGATGCAAAAATGTTAGATTTCTTTTTACTCTGGATGTAGTTCACTTCCAGAGATCCCCTGAGCATTTTGATCTTGTGTTTCCAACCCTCCCCTACTATCTTACTGTGACACATGTGCATGGGGTGGAATGAGGAGGAGGAGACCAAAAATGGATGTTCTTTTAACATTGGTGTTTACAAAAAATTCTCTTTGGATTAGTCAAGCTTGTCTCTTCATTTCTCTGCTCCAAGATGGCAGACAGTCCAGGAGGATAGCCAACATCCTTTTATTTGTGCTATTCAGTGTGGTGTAAATTTCACAAGAATGGGTAAAAGAAGATGAATTCTGTGCATCCAAGTCTGATGCCATCACCTGCAGAGTAATAATGCATAAACTGAGAATTGTTACTTAAGGGTTCTCACATTTCAAAACCAATTCTGGAAAACTAATACTAATTTTAAAAGAAAAGAAAATGTCTGACATTATTTTATAGGAGGAAAATACACCACCTCAAAACACAGCTTTCAGAAGAAGCAGGTAATAATTGTGTCTAATGAAAATGTACAAAGCTGGATGCAAATTTTTATACGAGTTGATTTCTGTACTGTAATTATGGAGTATAGATTCTCTAGAATGTTATCCTTTCTAAGACTTCCGAAAGCAGAATTCTTTTTGTTTTCAGAGCAATATGTTAATTTTTTTTACGTTATGTAAGTTGTGTTCGTCATCAAGAATATCACGTACAGGCTGATGCAAGTTCAGACCAAAGTTATGCTAGAACCAATAATTAAATTGAAATTAAACCGAAGTAAATAAAATAAATTTTGTATTGACTCACATTCAATTATAGTCCATATCAAAAGGACATATTTCTAACTATAGTTATATTTAAATTAAAGAAGAGAATTTAACACTTGTTTTTCTCAGCTCTGATGACAAATATCCTCAAATACCTCAGTACCAGTCTAACCTACCTGAGGTTACCTGACACAGGGTTCAAACCCGAAGAATCTTGGTGATTCTGAAACACACTTTGCTCACAGATACCTTCAGAGATCAGTGAACAAGGTGCTCTCATGGTCCTTGCCTGACACAGATCAGTCTTCTGGGGTTAGCTCTGTTTTTCAGTGTTACAAATAAAAAACATGCACAAAAGAGCCTTTCAATCCTGAGACCATCCACTGCTGCCTTATATTTAGCAAATCGATGACACTGATAACAATACTTAACTGCAGCACATTCTGCAAAACATTAGTGATGATTAACCCAGGGGTTGCAAAGTGACTGCTAAAATGAACAAATTGATGTACCTTGTGCAACTGAATAAAATAAAAACCTCCCTCTGATGAAAAATTATTACCTAAGCAATCTCCAGACACTGATCAGATTGCACCATAATCTACCTTTATGTTTATCTTCTTGGCTGAACAAAACTATTACTTTAGTGTTTTCTTGGTTTTTTTGTTCAACTGTTTTTTCTAACCCTGGTTACTGATGATTTATTTAAGGCTGAAGGTGATCTACAGTTTTTCCAGGTAAATAAAATTATGTGTCTATGCATAGCATAGGTTTATCATCGATTCAAAATTAATTTCTTGTTAGCTGTCTTATGGAAGTTGCATTTCAGACAAGAAGATGAATTCTTTAAAAATCAAAACTAATACATATCTTTTGCTAATAAGATATATTTTTTTATCTTGGAGAAAATGTTCATTGTTCAATATTTATTTCTCAAACTGATTGTCAGATGATCTGTTGCCATCATACAAAATTGGAAGATGTTTTAAAATAATTGCCCCAAGACTTTTGTAAAACTGATACATTTCCAGTTTTATTGTATATTGAAAAGTAGTTAGAAATATATTTTCAGGCTTCAATCTTAAAAAGAGTAAAAAAAGTGGAAGAGAAAAAATTAAGAAAATATTCTTTCAAGGATACTGGAGGAATAGTGTGAGGAAATGTATTCTCAGACTGGGCTGGCTAAGGCAGGCATTCTTACCCATTGATTTCCTTGATTTATTGTTTGTTTGGTTGGTTGGTTGGTTTGGTTTGTTTGTTTTCCACTTTTTTCGTTTTTTTGCTTTAGCCAGTGTGGCATAAAAGCTGTGTTTCTACAGATGCAGGTGACTCATCCAATTAATTTCAAGATCATGTGTACACAGTAACTTTCAAAATTTGTGAAAACAATTATGTTCTCTGTGATGCGAGAACTTCAGTATGAGGAATTGATTGAATCTGCAATTTTCTTTCATTTATGTGCTCAACTGCCATTTTTTTTCTGGACCAGTTTTACCTCTTACTCTGCCTTGTGTAAGCATGTCCTCATAACAAGAGTCCCCAGTAAATAGAGCACCTCGGAGTGTAAACTCCCTAGAGATAAATTAATGTACAACCCAGGTTACACTGAAAAGTATGAAGGGCAAAGGTAGAGATTCCACTGGTATCAAAAGTGCTGAGCTTGAAAAGCACCACTTGGGCCTGCTGATGCTGTTCTTACCCCACCACTGCACTCGGTGTCACCGAGCACTCTCCAGACATTGATCACCTCAGCAGCTTATTTGTTTGGAGGGGGGTGGAGTATTCCCCAGGAATATTCTCAGGTACAGCTGTGCTTTCCTAAACTCCTAGTAAATGAATCAAAGGAAAAGGTCTGGCCTTCTCTCATATCCTGAGGCAAGCCAATCACCAGGATGAAGGTGTTGGATTTAGTTACTGCTCAGTATGAGACAAGATGCTTTTGAGTGGTTGGGCATGCTGTGGATTACAGTTAAGGCAAGCTAAGTTGCTTTTTCACCCCTCAAAGTCAACATAAGTGTAGTTTTTGCTGTTTTAATTTTTCCTTCTTCTCCTCTAGCTGCAAAAAGTGCTAATTTTTATTTAAGTGGAGAAGAAATTGAGGTAATTGATTAACAAAGACACGCATCTGTATGCCATCTGAAAAGAATTGCTTGTTCCCTCATCATTCTGTGTTTGAAAAAAAATGTAATCCAGATTTTTAATTCCTTGGGTGTTTCACGGAAATTATTCTACTTATTCAGATTAAAAAAAAAGAAGGATAACTATATGTATATATATATATATATGTATATATGTGTGTGTGTGTGTGTGTGTGTGTGTATATTTGATTACAGGAAGACTTCCTACTTGGTGACAGTTCTGAAAAGGTAAAGGTACTGACCATTCAAAATGACATATAAATTCCTTTGGTCACTTCATGGTGCTGCCTGCAATCTCTGATTAGCTGTGACCTGGTGTAGAAATATCAGCATGAGGCTGGGAAAGGAAGGGAGTAGACAGAAGAAATCTGATCCTGGTGCAGACCAAAGTATACAGTAATAGTTCTTGACAATTATGTGTCCGTGGAGAAAAAATCCTAACTGAACACTCTAAGCCACTACCTCTGTTTGTCATGTCTGGGGTGCTGTAAACTGAACAGGAGTCATAGTTCTGATGCAGAACTATGCAAGTGTTTCATACAAAATAATGGTGATGCATGTCGTATTTTTGCCATGAAAAAGTCAACGAACACGTTATAGAGAAGGGATGCCAATACCAGACAATCACATGCCCAGGTGTGGGTAACTTCCAGTTTTCTCATAAACCAGATTAAGTTCTAGAGATTATATAAAGGCAGAGTTCCTGGTAGGTTTGTGAATTTTGATAACGAAATTGTTCATGTGTTTTAGTTTCCGTCACAGGTAGATAATTGAATTTGCTTCAAGCTTGATTTTGTGTAATTCCAACTTTCAGACATTTTATCTTATCTATTTATTAACAACTTTGAGAAAATCTGTGTTTTCTGTAAATACTTGTAGACAATGATGAGTTCACACCTCAACCTTCTTTCACTCCAATACACTGAATATCTGAAACTTCACTTGTAGGACCTTATTTTCCTGCTCAGAGCATCTTGTATGCTTAATTACAGAGCCCTAATATTTCCACATTGACTTTCTGAGTATGAATTCCAAAAACTGACATGCTCTTCTATTAGTGGCCTTACTAGAAGAAAGATTGTCTACTCGTTTCTTCTGTACAGTTATTTTTTGTTCCTCAGAGAATAAGGAATTCTTTTATTCAGGTGTAGTTCACAGAGGTCACATACAGAGAAATATCTGTAGTAACTTGAAGCTATTTTCCCTTTCCCCCAGTGCAGTCACCTGTAGTATCACGTCTCTCACGATGACCGAAATTCTGCATTCTCATATGTGTTATCTTATTTGGGACCATTGAATCCAAGAATTCAAATGATTGTGGACCCCTTTCTGATATTCTTCTTTTATCTTTAGTGTATATGTTATCCATTTAAAAGGATTAAATATATTATTTATTAATCAATTTCTTTTGCCTATGGGCAGACCTTGTGGACAAAATTTTTTGCCTCAGGGAAATGAGTAAAAGATGTGTTCATTATTTTGGCAGTTCACATAGTTCAATGGTGGAGGATTCAATTATGCCCTCTGTATTTAATGGGAGGGTTTCTACATGTGAGATACCAACTCGATGAGAAATCTGACTGGAGTCCTGGATTCTTCAGCACTCAGAAGATGCCTGATAAATAGGACAGAGTTCAAAGAAAACCAACAGAGATGATAAAAGGAGTGACACTATGATTTATGATGACAAACGACTATGACTATATTCAAATACTTGCTGTAGAGAGTAATTCATTATTCTTTATTGTGAAGCTTGCATATGTATACAGAGATTCAATGTAAATGGATGCAGCTGTGATGTGAATAGGTTGATCTATCCAGCTTCTCCCATCATAACATCCAGGTGATTAATACCCACCTGGATAAGACAAATGAGCTAGTGACTTCCCCTTTAGAAGAGGGGATGCAGAACTTACAATATTTAAAAGTAATGAATATCAAGAGAAGAACACACATATTCCAAAATTTGAGGAGGAAAGCAGACAGAATTGCTTCATTGAGAGTAACAAGTGAAGTGATGCAATTAGAATTAGAATATGTATAACTAGATACGAGATCTTCAAGACAAACTTCCTTTGGTCAATAAGAGGGGCATATACCTTTAATAATTTCCTTAAAAGCAAGATGGAGCAGATTGTGGAAGAGTCTTTGAAAGGAACAGGCTGATGAAAGTTTTGTTAGTCTAAGTGCTTTACATTAAGACTGAACACATTACGGAGATTGAACATTAAACAGTAAATATAACAGAGTAGAAAAATCATTTAGAGTTTTCAAATTCTCTTATAGAAGAGAAGGACTACTATCATCCTCAAAATTATCAGATGTGTTAAAAGTCACCAGGACTTTTGGCTGATATGGCACTAGTAATGTAGATATTCAGTAGTTTTCTTTGTGTTCAGACTGCTAAACAGAGATTCTTAGGCTAGTCTCAAGATTGGATTTGTCTGTTGTGTACAAAAAAAAATAGTTATTTATGTTGCCTCAAAAAGAACTGGAATGTATCCTTCAGAGTATAAAGGCTCCCATAGAACTAGAAACAGGTTGAGATAGCACCCTTTAAGTATGGGACACCTCACATATCTGTTGGGTAGTGGTGCGGATGGAAGGCAAACAGATTTGTTAGCTCACCTCCTGCTATTCTCTGTTCCAGAATGGAAATGGAATTTAATGATTCAGAGTCTTCACCTACAGTGTCTCTATGTGAACAATTATGTGAAGGACCCAAGAGAATGGCCTGAAGCTGAACTGAGGGAGGTTTAGTTTGGATATCAGGAAAAGGTTCTTCCCCAGGGGGTGTTTGGGCAATAACAGGTATAGACAGGGAATGGTCACAGCACCAGAATGACAGAGGTAAGAAACATTTGGACAATGCTCTCAGGCATGGAGTGGGATTCTTGGGGATGGCCCTGCTCAGGGCCAGGAGATGGATTTAATGATGCTTGTAAGCTTTTTCCAAGTCAGGGTATTCTATCATTCTAAGTGATTAGTACTTAACAGAAGGTTATATTAATAAGTCTGCTTTTCATGGCATTTCATTAAAGCAGATCTTCACTCAGAGTTGAAGATTTCAGTGACTTAAGCACTGCTCAGCTTTTCCTGTTCACAGTGCTGCTATAAAGAGACAGAATACCTTCTGGGCTATTCCTCAGCAACAGGAATTGGACTATCAAGGACTCTCCTTGTCTGAGTCACACACAAATCTGCCATTTGAAATGCCCAGATTGAAGTCTTAAACAAGGGAACAAGCACTGTTTCATGACAATGACTGGGCACTGTCGGTATCTTTGCTGTAAACAATCTGTTGAGACAGCCACAGGAACAGTTTCCCTTCCAAGCCTTCCCTGCTGCTGAGCCGAGCCATCTGCAGCATTTTTGGCACATGCTATCTGCTAGAATTTGGATGAGATTAATTCCATTAGGGACACTCTTGAAAGCACAATTAAGATTTTTTTTTTTCTGTTGCTGCTTTCATCTATTTTGTTTCTATACTTTCCATTTTATTCCCCTCCATTCCTCTGGTAATCCTTTCCCACTTTTAATTTGTTCTTTGACTTTAATTAGTCTCCCTTTATGTCTGCAAGCCTGGAAGTCTCATCATGCTCACACAGCTCCAGTGACAGGAATTGAGTGTTCCCAGAGTGTTGTGCAGGGTCCCAGTTTCAGAAGAAGTGTCTTGGGAAGACAGTTTTCTGCAAGCCCTAGAAATCTGCTAAAACATTACCTGCCCACTAAGCAGTGGAGACACTGGCTAAAATCACTTTTTTTCAAAGTGGGTGGGGAAAATCCAAAAGATGAGGGCGTCATAAAAGACTATCTCAGGAGATGCCAAGTTGTGTATTGTTGCCAATTACATGTTTGGTCTCCATAAAAGTTACATTTTTAACTAATTTAGTCAGTGTTTTATCTTTTCATTAAAACCCTAGAACTAAAATAATTATTTCAGGGGTCCCAAAGGTGGGCTTACAAATGTTTATAAGATTCAAAAATTAATTTCATAAGCTTTGGCAAAGTAAGAACTGTAATCAGCTAAGAGTGATGCACACAGTTCTTCAGCTTACACTGACTACAGTTATGAGGAGCTGTTGTGTAATTTCTTTCCTTGTAATCTCCTTGAAGTGCTAATGTAATTTTGTAATTCTTGTCTATTTTCACATGCCCAGAATAAAGGAGTCCTAGCTGAAAGTCATATTCTCTGTCAAATCTTACCAGTCCTTTTCTAACTTGATTGCCCTGTCAGATTCTGTGATTCCTTCAGTAACTTTACTAGCCTACTACCTGCATGACAGCTTGTTATGCTACACTGGACTTTTCCTGGCTGAACAGGATCTGCAGTGTCTTTACAGGTATGTCTCTTAAGCAGCTTGCAAAATGTATACTGTTATTTTAGATTTTTATTCAGAATGTTCAAAACCAAACCTGGGTGTTGTCAAATTCTCAGTTTTTTCGAAAACAATAGCTTCTCAAGTCATCCAGAACGCCTAGCAGGCTATAAAAATACCCATCCTCTAATTTTTTTCTGGGCTTTCTTATATAGAAATTATGTTCTCAATTTGATTAAAAAGTAGTCATTAGACATTTTCTTCACAGTGAATAATCTTACTTGCGCTGCCTGGTGACATGAGCATTTGATCACTCATCACACACAGCATGCCAGAGCTCTGCTCTGTGCAGTGTCTGACACTGAGTAAGTCTAAAGATGTGTTCCTGGGGTTCGTGATGGCTCCAGATATTTTTAGATATGCTCTAGACACACATTATTTCTCTCCTGGGATTAGAGAACAATCTATTGTTCTAAAAAGAACAATCTATTACATTATACAAGTATATAATGTATAATGTATGAGCTCCAGAAACCAGGTTCATTGCCTTTCTTCCACTTACAGCAGTTTCAATGGACTTCCCAGAGTAAAAAAATCCTGTGAATTTGCAACATTATCTCTCCCAGTGCATACTCTGTTTACTAGTCTGTTCCTTTAAAAGTGGAAGTCAAAAGCCCCATTTTTCATGTCTTTCTGAAGATACTTAAAAGTTATTAAATGCCTGATATAACAAGGAGTGCATCACGTAAGTTTCCTCTTTTTTCCCTTTTTGCCTCCATGCTCAAAATGATAATTGGCTCTGATATTTGATGATGGGGAAGGCATTACAAAAAAGTCAAAAGAGAAGATATAAAAGAAACAATCCAAGCAGTTTGTATGGGAAATGTTAACAGACATCAACAGCTAAGAACAGAGAACTAGAAAATAGAAAAAATAGAGACATAGAAAAAGATCGAAAAAACAGAAAACTAGAAACAGATGAGTAAAGCGGTGATAAAGGAGTAGAGGGATAGAAGGAAAAGGCAGCAATTTGTACTTCAAAGAACATTGGTTTTACATTCTATCTTTCCACTGCAGTTATCCTATGAGGTGTTAATAATCTACGGTCATATCCCAACACCTGCCGCACATTTGATGGCCAAAATACACACAGAGGTCATGTTAAGGGATCATTCTCCTGCCTCTGTGACCTCTTACTCCATGTTTCTCACTCAATGGGTCTCTGGAGTAGGAAGCTGGAGCGGCATCATCTTAGTTGTAGACTGGCATGGG
This sequence comes from Trochalopteron elliotii, assembly GCA_024734555.1. Classification (NCBI taxonomy): domain Eukaryota; kingdom Metazoa; phylum Chordata; class Aves; order Passeriformes; family Leiothrichidae; genus Trochalopteron; species Trochalopteron elliotii. The sequence continues at coordinate 1,765,765 of JANPWX010020150.1, forward strand.
TCAATGCCTTCTGCCAGGTAACAAGCCATAGGACAAGAGAAAATGGCCTTAAGTTGTGCTGGGGAGGTTTAGGCTTAAAATTAGGAAATAGTTCTTCAGTGAAAGGATGCTCAGGCATTGCAAAACACTGTCAGGGCAGTGGTGGATTCACCATCTCTGGACGTATTAAAAGAACTTGTGCACGTGGAACTTAGAGACATGGTTTTGTGGTGATCCTGTCAATGCTGAGTTAATGGCCGAGCTGGATGATCTTAGAGTTCTTTTCAAACCTTAATTTTTCTATGATTCTGTGATTCTGAGTCTTCTGAGCACAGACCTTTTTTGCTCTCCTCAGACATGTACAAGGCTGTACAAATCCAACATTAAATAAAATTATGGGGTGCTAGGCAAAGCGATGCTTCTCGTGTGTGGTGTTCTGACAACCATCCAGAAAGGAGGGGAGTCTGTGGGTCCCAGCCTTAGCAATATGTAACACCCTGTGAAATCAGTGGGAGGCACAGCATTTATCAGGCTCTTCTGTGTTCTTTGAAGAACTAGATTCCTCGACACACAAAAATCTTCATTGGAATAATGAATCACAGTGATGGTAGGGGGATATCTCCTTTGGTATCAGGAAATAAAAATGTTTTCCCCCAATCTGGGAGAAAATGACAAGATGTGAAACAAATATATGTGTATTTCTATATGTTTTCACTTATTCTCTGTGACCCAGCTCTTACCTTTGCTCTCACTCCCCAGTTTTTATTGTTCATAACAATATAAACAAATCGCTACTTTGAACAAGTGGCAGTAGGACGAAAAATCAAAACAAAATGCCAGTGACTATAAACAGATTTAAATACACATATCACTGAAACATGCTCATGTAAGGTTTACTTAGTGTAAAGTAACACGCATTTCCACTCTTTAAAGAAAATAGTTGTTAGTACAAATGTGTTATACAAAGAATTTACAGAAAGCGATGCAAAACCCAGCAAGATAACAACTTGTGCTGATTAACAGTGACAGAATATTTAAAGAATAAGATTACTTGGTGATTGAAAGCTTTTATTCCTCAATTTCATTTACCTAAAAATAACTACAGATCAAATTGGTTTGCTGTAGTGGTTTCACGTTCGCCAATTTCTGTTTCTCAAAATTAGTGTAGTGGTTTCAGTGCCCATTTTATTTACTCTTTTTCTGCTGTGAGATAGGATTAAGAGAAAAGCAAAGCAGGCTCAGAACTTAAAAGGGTACAAAGACAGGTTTATTAAAAATATAAGACAGAAAAAATAATAATCAGAACAAAATCAGAATAAAACCTTTAAAACACTTCTCCTGTCTCCCAACAGCTTATTTTCTTTCTCACAGACAACGTAATAAGACAAAACTTGGAAATTTAGGTCAGTTTTACCACTTATAAAATAGTCTTTCATCAGTTCATTTAGAGAGTCTCTTTTGGTTTACCATAGAAACTTCCCACAAGACAAGAACAGTCTTCTTGTGGCCTTTAATTCTCACAAAAGCAGCCTCCCAGGAATCTACAGTTGTGAAGTCCCTCCCATATTACACAGCCTCCCACTGCTGAAGTATACGTTATGCATACTCATGAGGTACCATCTTAAAGATGAATGGTTCCAAAAGCAAAGGTTTTTCTTCATCTCTATGAACAGAAATCTTTTCTCTTTCTGGGGGCAGATCTTCATCTTCATCTCATCTCTCTCTCTCTGTTTATGTTTCTCATAAAATCACAGCGACTTCAGTATTTACTTAATCCACCACAAATGCTTTTGCTTATATCTGTAGTCTAAATATTCTCACCTCCCCAATGTAGATTTTCCCACGATTTAAAGGGATATTCTAGTGTTTCACAGTCCATTACCATAGCTCACAAAAGACTTTCAGCCTTAAACCATGGCATCTTCTCATCTCTTCCATCTAAGATGTAACTCTTCCTTCACTGACTAGGATGTCTTCATATTGTCTCTCTACGTATCTCCACTCTGTCTTTTCTCTCACTCAGAAGGAAGATTAGTGTTTTGCAAGTTTCATCTGTGCAAGGAAAAAGTTAACATTCTCCCAAGTCTGAAGAAGACATGATGGTTCTTTCCCAGGAAATGGCTAAAGGTGGTAAATTCAGGCCATGCTGGGCTGGGCCAGGATCTCTCTCACAGCTGAGCCTCTCCCTCTGCAAGGGGTCTTGGTAGCAGTGGTTGGAGCGCCCTGGCGAGGAGGGACGGCTGGGATCTCACAGTCATGGCCTGGGCTCCCCTTCCTCCGCCCAGCAGCTGCTGAAGGGGCCTGGCCCTGCCCTGCCAGGCCTCCTGGGCCGTGGCGGGGCAGGAGTGGCAGCATAGCAGCAGAATGTTAGCAGCCATTCTGGCCTAATCCAGCCAGGATGGGATATACTTTCCTCCCCCGGCCTGGGAACTGCCAGGTCTGATCTGGTCAGGACTGCTTTAGCAGCAGGACCTGGCTGGCCATGTCAGGCCCGGAGGGCCATGCGGCAGAGCAGGGCCAGCCCTGCCAGCCCTTGTTACCTGTTCCAAGGCCAGAGGTAAAAAAAAGGGCTTTTCCAGAGATTTCTCTGATTTTAACCCTGTGTGTTCACAGAGGAGTGTCTCAGGTAATGGCTACACCAGATGTCAATATTCAAACCTAGTCCCTGATTGGTTTTGCTATAACTTTCTTGAAAAAAACACATCCATGTAAAACCATCACAATTGCGAAGTTGCATTTTTGGTTTCTATAGTATCACTGTACATACTGGATGAGTTTTAGAATAATAAGTTTTAAGCAATACTTAAACCAGTTTTGTGTGTTGGGATACTTTAGGTGGTGTAATTCAAATGCATGTTCAAGCTTGTGAATAAGATGCATTTCTGACTGCTTAATGTTATGAACGGGCCAGGAGACCTTCTTCTCCCTTTTAAAAGCCTTTATTAAAAACAGCCTGGGATGGGGGCTCGGGGCACGCGCACACCAGTGCTGCTCCCTGGACGACACACTGGAGGAGGAGTTCTCAGCTCTGTCCACTGTGGTTGGTGCAGGCAGATCTGGGCCTTCTGTCCTTGCAAGAGTCCTCAGGAAGGCTCTAAACTTCTCTCTCGCTCATTGAGTCCAGGGGTGTCTCTCTTTTGGAGCACCTCCCAGGTCATGGCAAGACACAAGGAACAGTCCACTAATACCTTAGGGTGTTGCCAGTCCAATGTTGTTCTTTGTAGGTCTGGATTGTTTGTTGGTTTGACTCGACAGGGGCTTTCAGTGTCAGTCTGGTCCCATCTGGCAGGAGGGCTTTGTGATTTCCATAAGCGTGGCAGCAGCAGTCTGACTGACAGGCCGGGTGCCAGCAGGAAGTAGGAAGAGGATCTGACAGGAAGTAGGAAGTGGGGCAGGCAAGGGGCCAGCAGGGAGGCAGCAGCAGTCCAACTCAGGGGAAGGCAAGGTATTTCAAGGGTATCAAAAGGGACACAAAACATACAACTCAAGGAGTAAGAAACTGGGGCTGGGATACATACAACATGTAACAACCAATGGGCACAATGACAACAAATCATATAACTCGAGTAAGAACTAGGATACATATAGCGTGTAACATCCAATGGGCTTAAGGACACAAAACATACAACTCAAGGAATAAGAAACTGGGGCTGGGATACATACAACTCAGGGGGGTGAGAAACTGGTACAATTCAAGGGATGAGAAATTGGAGTTTGGGGTACCGGTATGCAACAACCAAAAGGGTACAGTCGTAACACTTTGAGCTTTTTATATGAAATCAGGAATTTTTATTTCTTTCAGTTAGAGGTAGGACAAATGCGGAAATCGAATTTTTTATCCCAAGAAATTGTTGATTGTTCCCTTTCTAACTCTGAACATTGCAAATAAAGTTGGTAAAAATCACAGACAGTTAGTACTTTACAGCGTCGGAACACTTGGGAATATCTTTAGCACCACTGATGTTAATTTAGTCACAACAAAAAGCAGGATGTGTAATGGGAACAGATGAGATATGTTGTAGTAGACATTGTTGCTCAGGAAATGACCTAGGTAGACACAATACCAGTTTGTACTGTGATGAAAGTTTCTGAGGGAATGAAATGTTTCTCTGGCTCACGAAGTTCCATACCACAGACAAATACTATGAATAATTTTTTTCAGGTTTAGTGCAAAACAAGCTGCTAAAAATCATTAAGATGTTGGTGATAGAAGTGCTTGCCTCTGAGTACTAATTCCTTCCACCCATTTTTATCTCTTTCTTCTTGCAGGCTCTCCCTTAAAGTATATGATAGAATTTATGAGAGAAGTAAGAAATGTAAAATGATGCCTGCTTATGTTAGTAAATGGGGTAGAGCCCATGCTATCTTTCAAAATTCTTTTTATTTTTCCCATAAACTTACTGTAAGTGTATTTCCTGCCAATAAAATATTTTACCAGGAACATGACAATGTGGAAGGGCTTAGATTTGCAATCTATTGTGAAAAGGTTTTTCTGTTCCCATTTTATTTAATTTTATTTATTTGTCTAGATTATTTCTGTATTTATATTAATCTCAGGATTTTTAACAGTCAATGAATTTCTCACAATGTACAGGATTTAAAAGTTACCTATCTTCAGAACCCTCTCTAGCTAAACTGACAACCAAATACATATTTGTTTACTTAGAGGAAAACCAAGATAGGATGGGTCTTATTTGTTCTGTCAGTGTCTTATGTGTCATATCTGTTCAGCTCAGTGATTACTGTCAGTATTGTGGCATTTAAAAGAAGACCTGAAGAGAGTGGAAATGCAATTTGTGTTCTGTGCTGCCTCACACATCACAAAGAAAGCTGGCAGCTTGACCTTAGCAGTAGAGCAGAAAGAATACAACTCTTTTCTTTGTACACTGAGAGTTCCAGCCAAATGAATGCATCTTAATGGGGAATCACTCACTCCAGAGTAGGTGGGGAGGGGAGGGAAACAGCGAAGTATTGTGCAGCTGAAGAAAAAAAAATCTGTGTTTGTTCCTGACTCTCCCTTTGAAATTACCATAGAATGGCTTGACCCCTATTTTCTGTCCTACCCACTGAAATACCTGAATTAAAGCGGTTAAAGCAGTGCGTGGTTAAGTGGGATGGAGCAGAGAGAGGGAAAGATGAAGGAATTATCCTTGTAATTTCTGCAGATATGGAGAGAAGCATCAAAGAGTATTTTGTCCAGTTAATATTATAACAAAATTTATAAGAGAATTGAAAAGGCAATGAACCTCAAGAGTGTTTTGATACATTATGGAAGAGAGCAGCTAACAGGATTAATATTTCTGGGGTACAGGAGAGTTTCTAAACTTTAAAACCTAAGCCTGTGATTAAGCAATTACAGTGGATTGATCACAGCCAACATCCAAAAGTAATTATGGTGGATTGTTCCAGGAAGGAAGGAAGGAAGGAAGGAAGGAAGGAAGGAAGGAAGGAAGGAAGGGAAAGAAAGAAAGAAAGAAAGAAAGAAAGAAAGAAAGAAAGAAAGAAAGAAAGAAAGAAAGAAAGAAAGAAAGAGAGAAAGAGAGAAAGAGAGAAAGAGAGAAAGAGAGAAAGAAAGAAAGAAAGACAGAAAGACAGAAAGAAAGAAAGAAAGAAAGAAAGAAAGAAAGAAAGAAAGAAAGAGAAAGACAGACTTGTGGCTTGAGATAGCAGTTTAACTGCTGAAGCAGAAGCTGTGAATAAAAGCGAATTTAAGAGTTTATTTACTAATTCTTACTGCAGGCAGATTTTTAGCCAATTCCTGAAAAGCAGGACCTCAACTCACATAATGGCTGCTCAGGAATGCAAATGCCATAACCATGAATGATTCTGCTTCTTCCTGCTTTCCTTGAGCTTTTATTCCTGAGTATCACATGATATAATACGAATATCTCTCTAATCAGCTGTGTGTCCTCACAAGTTCTCTACTACTCCTGCTGGAAGCACAGTGAGGAAAAGAAAAAGTCTTGATGTGGTGTAGAACAGTTCAGCAATGACCAAAACACTGGTGAATTATCAACACTAGTTAAGTCACAGAACCAAAACCTGCCACAATACGGGATGCTGTGAAGAAAATTAACTTCACCACAGCCATCTCCAGTACAGCAATTTATAGCATGAAAAAGAGTGAAGGAAATGTGGGACTTTTTGTAGTTTGTGTGTATAGCATCATAACTAACTATACAGTAGTACTGACATGCTCCTCTGTTTTGTTGAAAAGTTGGAGGCCTGTGGGAACGAGGATTATTTTCCTTCTCTTCCTTCCTTGTTTATAACTGGGTGGTTTTTTTTATTTTTTCTACAAAAAATATAATGAGTGATATTTGTTTATACAAAAAAGAGTGAGTTTCTTCACTTTTTTTGGTAGAAACATGATAGTTTGAAACTGACTGCTGTTGACATGGAAGTATTTGTGTCGTACACCTTTTATGTGTACGGTTTTCTGGAAGGCCACCTGAAAAATTCACTGTCCAGCTGTGTTTCTGGGGAACACCACCATTGAATCCAGTTTATTCTTATGGCCAGGTGCTGAGGTATTTACATAGTGCTCAATTTTTTTTCCACACAGGGGAAAGTCTATGGCACAGCACTTTTACTGCAGCTGAAATGAGATTAGCACATTTGAGCATAATTAAATCATCATTGCCAAGTGGTGGGTCAGCATCACCAACATTTTTTTGCTATTTCTAAAGTACCTGTAGTTCCAAGAAGACTTAAATCTGTTAGATTCCATTCCTGGAAGGAATGTCTCCAAGCCCATAGTGACCAGTATTGTAGTCATCCTCCACAACAGGTCTTTAATTCCAGTTTCTCCATACAGCACATTATTTCCAGGTCAGTCTGGGAGGCCAAGCTGCTTTTGAAGTTCAGGGCTGATTAATTCAGATGTTCTATTACAGCTGAGTGTTGGCATGCACCCCACTCCCCCCAGCAGGTGCTTCCAAATAGGGAAAGAGTTTCAGTTTACCTTTAGACATTTTAGGAAGTTTAACTAGAAAGTTCTATATTTTTCTCTTACGTAATTGGCCCAGGGACAGCACAAGAGCATGAATTAGACTCTGAGAGTGTAACTCAAAACCTCTTGGTGATCTTATCGGCAGCAAGCCAAATTGTTCCTCCTAAAACATTCAGTATTTAGGAAGGAGCGCTGAGGAAGTAAAGGGCTTTTTAGAGTGTTTTAGCAGGGTGTCAGAAGTTTTCTAAGGCACCTGTGTGCACCTTATCTTTTGTTTATTGTAATGTTTGTTATTTTGTTATTTTTCCTTATGAAACCTTTTGCTTTACAAAAACCTCTGAAGAGCAGTCTTGCTAATTAATTTTGGCCACTCCTCTGCAAACGCTGGACCCTCAGAGACTGATGCATTTACACGTGGTTCATTACACTCTGACTGACCATATGCTAACCTGTATCGGCTGAGGAAGTCTGACCCAGCATCAACCATAAGCAGGAGCCAGGCACAAAGCAGTGGGGCCAGTGGAATGGGTCAGCAGCATTCACCCTGCAGAGTTCGTGCCAGTGGGACAGACCCCTCAGTAGCCATGCTGTTGTTCTCATTATCTCTGTGACACTGGATGCAGTAGTCATTGTCCAAGTGTGGGGTTTGTTTTTTTGGTTTGTTTTTCTTTTTTAATCAATTCTTGCCCAATTCTTGGCCAATTTTTGGTCAGTTCTTGGCCTTGTCAGCATATTTGGCAAATTCTTAGATCTGCTCAGTGGCAGGGAATGGTAATTCAGAAGCCCAGTAGTCAGTACTGAGTCATGCAGTGAACAGTACTGACAGTATTAAAGACAGATAAGGTTTTGTCCCTCTTTCTTTCAGTTAAAATAATTTAATAGACATAAATGCCACCAAAAAAAACCCCTGAAAACTGCAACAAATAAACCCCACTTATTTTCTTCCCTATTTCATCTGATCTAATATAATTCTTAAAAATGTAGTTTGTGGGTGTATATTTTTGTGTTGTTTCCCTGTCACCATCTTGGGCCATACTTATTTTTGAACAATACATATCTATTTGTTAATTTTTGGACATTGAAAAGACACAGAAAGCTCTAATGAAGTCCTTTCTAGTGGTCCCTAGACAGCCATAAATCTTTGCTTAGATTTTAATTTTCAGTTTTTCAATTCATAAATGTGCCTGATTAATAAGCTCATCATTTACTTATAAATAAAAAGAAATTCAAGTTACATTATGTGTAGCAATCAAATCACTGGTATTGCAGCAGCTGCTGCGTATACAAGTTGAATTGAGAAAGCTATCGCAAACATTAAATGTAAATATCTTTCTGATCTAACCTTCCCAGTTCCCTGACACTGTAACTTGGGGCCACTTTGCTCTGATTATCTGGTTGCAAAACTTGCATTGAAAGACAGAATCTTAACGTTTTTACATATTTTGTGGTCTAGTGTCCGTCTCCCTGCTCTTGCTTCTTATCAGTAAAATGAGGCCAGAGGTATTTGCCTTCCTTTGTATGCAAGATGCTCTCTGAACTTCAAATGCAGAACACCTTTTGAAAGCTGTTAAGTGATACATCTTTGCACATGCTTCAGCCACAAGCTGCCATTCTGTGCAGTGTAATTCCATAACTGGTACCAGGCAACAAGTTCTTTGAACTCTATCCAGCAATGCCAGCTCAATAATCAAAGTAAGAGATAACCCTAAACACTAAGATAAACTCTGTAAAGATGATACAACTAGGCATGATGGCTCAAGGTAAGGGAATCTGCAGTATATTCTGGTAAATTAAACAATCCATGAAATCAGTGTGTATCTCTTCAAATGGAACCTCGAATACAGTACACAGGTTTAGATGTCTAGGCTCTCTGAAGTTCATGGATTGAAGAGGGCAGTATTAGACTAAAGATTGGTGTGTCTGTGGAGGTGCCTATCGGCCGAAGCAGCTCCCCAGACCAATCTAAAACAGTCCGTGAGTTCCTCCAAATCTGCTGAAGCATGGTTAAGGCTGGAAAAAGGAGTGGGCCTGGCTTGGGTTGGAAAAGGTGTTTATTTCAGTCCAGCTCCATGTGCTAGGAGAGCACTTGCCAGAGCATGTGCCAAAGAGCCAGAACATCAAGCCAGAGCATGTGCCAGACCTGCAAGCCAGAGAGCCAGAGCGGGCCTGTGTGTCCCCTTTTCCCAGGTCGCAGCCTGGGCAGGGAACACTCTGGGCCAATGGGGGAAGGGAAGGGGTGTGTCCAGGACAGGGTGACATCAGGTGTGATCAGGGGTAGGTGTGTGGCTATTTTGGAATGGAACAAACCAAGTACAGACAAATAACAAAATACAAATACAAATTCAAAAACCTAAATCACGCACCGCAACATTAGACACTTAGTGCTTTCTATTGTTTGAGACAAACCTGGATGAGTAAACAACTGGGATGTAAAGCTGTCAAAGCATAGATGAGAATAGCCATAATTCAACACTGGGCCAGGGTGATTGATGTAATTGATGCCAAGAGTTTTTGAAAATGATGAACTGTCGCATTCATTAGCAGTTCCTGTTATTGCAAAGTTTAACAGTGTTTCCTCTTATTTATATGAAATGTATCTGATGGAATAATTCAATTTTTTTAATAGATCATTTCTCTAGCAAAACCATTGATAGCTGTGGTGAAAAAAATGGACTTGTTTAAGTGGAAAATATATAGTATATTAATCAGTATGGATGTGTGTCTTCCTCTGATCTTAATCTACTCAATATGTGAGATTTTTTAGTCCCTAGCCTAAAGAGCTAGTTTCTTTTAGCTCCTGCAGACTGATGAATTTAACTTTGGAGTTCTTTAACAGAGTAACCTTCAACACGCCCAGAGGCAAAGATACCAGTTTTGTTGCACTTTTATTAAAGCAAGTTAGATTTATGAGTTTTTTATTTTCAGCAAGGCAAACAGTAAGCACTGGCTGTCCTACAGCAATCTTCTTTTCATCCATTTTGCAAGGGAAGACCACTTAGCTTCTACACATGGCAAAAAGGGAATCAGTTATTTAGGCAGTCTAAATTTTCTTTGCAGAAGGTACCCTAGATTTCTGTAGATATTTTACAAAATGTATGCTTGCTACTGCAAATGGTTTAAAGAATCTCTTAAGAAAGAAGCAACATCACAAAGTACATCTGTGCAAGGAATATTTTTCATCTTAGAGTAGCTAAGTTTTCCAGAAATGCAGGATTGAAGGCAGTTGACATCTTGCAAGACTTTGCTTTGCTCACATTCAGGAGACAGTTCTTACCAGACAGTTACTTGATATTCATGGTTTCACTGAAGCAAGTTAAGTCAACAGTTTCAAAATGGTATCACCATATTTAGAGAGTTTGGTGAACAATGAGTCAGAACTTTGTGGAGCAGATATGTCTACTGACATCGATATCACTTTGTCTGTCTTGCTTCTCACTTTCACTGGCACTTGTTCTTGATTGATCTCTTGTTCTGCACCACTTGATTCATCACGGTCAGCGATTCACGGGCATGAAAAATTCATCCCGAGACAACAAGTACTTTGTAGCTTATGATATTTCTTTCCCTTGGGTTTCAAGACAATTAATTCCTCCAGAGAGCAGAAAACTTATGGATAATAGATATTCTGGCATTTCTGTGGTGAAAGCAAGCACAATTATGTGTCTCCATTCTCTCATACAAGAATAAAGATAACATGTTACAAAGATGAATTATCTAAATAATCAAAATGTAATTCATCTGAGTGGGTGTGCGAAGGAATTTATGTCTTCCTTTATGCTAAGTACTACTTAATACTATTTACTAAATTCCCAGAAAGTTGTGTAGATCTATACTAGCAGCAATTTTTTTGTAAGGAGAGTCTTACTTTTTTTGTAAGGAGTATCTTACTTAAGTAAATTCCAATATGTCTTGGTGTTGCTATAGTTTTATTTGCTAAATGCCTACTTGTTTATGTCAAATTTGGCCTCTCACAAGCCTAATAGTCCTGTAAAGTGTACTTCTCTCTAAATTTGCAGTCTGCTTGCAGTCTGCTTTTTCACTACAGCTTCCAACTGAAAGAACTGGAATAATATTCTGCCTCTAGATACTATAGAAAATCTGAAATGAAAGCTATGAAATCATCCATTATTTGGTCCAAGAGATGAATAGAGAACTCTTAAGTCACAGGGCAAAGTCTTATCCCTGAGATTACCTTTCCTCATTTAAAATGGGAGTCAAATTTGCGGATCATTAGACCTAGAAAATGTGATATTTGATAAATACTGTCTGATGCCTTTTATGTTATCTGCTGTAAGACAAAGTGGCATCTGAAACAATCAAAGAGACAAATGAAGTGAGAACTTTGCATAAGAGACAGATGATGTGTAATTTAAGCTATCTAGTGGCTGACTACAGTAATTGAGTTGAACAAATTACTTTCCTCCTCAAGCAGTGGAGTTGTCTGGTGCAATATGCGTAAACAGCTCATGCATATGGGATGGGGCTGGGCATGAGGTGTGTAACTGAGGTGAGGGGGCCCAAATCATGCACCTGCTTGTACCTAGGCTCTCATCACCTCACCCCTTTGCTTGTGATTCTCTCTGTCACCATATATTCAGATTAAACCAATTTATCTGTTCAGTTTCTTTTTTCTATTTTGCCAAAAATAGGGATTTTCTCTTTACATTTCAAATGCTGTGTCATATTACAATTCCTGTGCCACTGCAATATAAGCCATCTCTTCTTCTGTTATTCTGCCTCATACTACACCCCTAATACTTCCTGGGAACTGACATAAATCTGATGAGAGTAATTTATTGGAAAACAATCTTTACAGTTGTTTTGTTTGTGTTCAGGGATGCAGCAGCTCCATTAGTGAACACTGCAGGTCAATTCCAGTCGCCCCTGACCAGTGCTGTGGCTGTAATGAACTGTATTCCATTAAAATGTCAAAAGACATTGAGCAGGAGCACATGTTTAGATGTAACTGGGTAATTTTTCAGGTGACTAGATTTCCAAAAGCAGAATGATACCATGTCACTCTCTCATATGTGATAGCCTCCATGAAAGGAATATCCTTGGCCATACCATTAAAATAGGTCATATAGATTGAGGTTACTGTCAGATGATGTGTGTTGGAAAGTCTGCCTGTGTCTGAAGACAGTCTTTCTCTATTTGAATTCTGTTTCTGTCAGATTGTTATTTGATTGAGTCAATTAATTTTCAGACTGTTTTTCAGGAAGCCCAGGACACTGTTTATCCTCTTGGCTGCCAGGGCTCACTGCTGGCTCATGCTGAACCGTTTTTTTCACCAGCACTCCAAGCTCCCTTTCCCAGGGCTGCTACTTGGCCAGTCCTCCCCGAGTTAATGCTTCTGTTCAGCATTACCCTGCTCCAGATGCAGAATCTGTCATTTGCTCTTGTGGAATTCCACTTCTGTGCTTGTCCAATGCTCCTGTCCATGTAAATCCCTCTGCAAGGGCTTTCATCCCTTGAGAAAGTCAGCCAAGAGGGATCTTCTTACTGTGTAAAGAATTCAGTTTCTGTTACTCCTCTAGACCCCATCTTGAAAGTCAATCATAACAATTAAATGGATTTTTGTAGCAATTTGGTGAATATCTTGCTCTTCATCAGGTATTGGACCAACCACAGGGATTTCCCTGACTTTTTACTGTGCCTGTTTCTGGTCAACTTTATCAGAACATTCCATGCATAGTGAGACCTCAGGAGTAAACAAGGGAAAGCCGAGGCCCTGTAGAAAGAAAGTAGCATTGAGACAAACATCAGCATTTCTTCTGGACCCTTGTCACCAAATAAAGGTACTTAGCAGAAAACCTGGAATGAGATCAGATGTTCAACAGATTCAATATATGGCTTTCCAGAAGGCTCCAAAGGAGAGAAATGCAAACCATCCAGCCTTTGTCGGATTCAAAGCAGATGAAGCCTGTCCCAAATCCCATTTAAAGCACATCAATACAGCTACAAGGTTTATGGAGAAGATTACAGCAAACAAGGTCCCTCTATGAGAGAAATTACTACTGTCAGGTGTCTTGAAATACATAAAAATAAGCTAAAGCCCAATTTCTGTTAAATATTGTACTTTTTAAAACTGATGCGCAGTGGCTCCAAAACCTGCTCTTTAGAAAAATCAATTCAGTAATTGCAAAATGTGTGAAAACACACTCTGCACCTGCCTTCTCATTATCCACTTGAGGATAACAGACTGTCAAAGGAAGGTAAAAAGAAACAAATTCTGGGGGTAATTTTATTCAACAATAATCTAAGGAATCAACAATATAACACTACATGTTAAAAAATAAATGGAAAAGGAAACTCTCCTCTTCTGGATATTCTGTGAGTGACTGGATCAGTCTGACTGTTTGGTTGATTTTCTGTTACATAAGGTTGTTGTTAACATGGTCCTCCAAAGCCAGCTGAAGATAGTGGCAAGATTTATGTCGACTTCATTGTACTGTGAACAGAGGTGTAATGCTCACCCTCTTTCTATCTAACTGCACCAGAAGTTTTACTGCATATTTATATACATAACTACCCTTAATCTTCCCTCAGTTCTCAGAGTTTTTCCCATGCAGTGATAAATACACAGCAGAAAATTTACAGGATTTTCCATTCTACACTGACATCAGACAGGAGTTGCAGTTTTATGTGAAATGCAGTGTTCTTCAAAATACCAATTTCCCTTTTTTTTTTTTTTTATGGTTGTTCAAAAATGTTGAAGAATCTCAAATTTTTATTAGTACTTGGAAGCAATAAGACAAAAATTTGTCCAGTTTGAGAATACAGAAGCACAGCAAAATGCCAGTTCAGTCACTGAGAATTAATTTTGACATCTTATGTGATGGAATCCCACTTAATACTTTCAAAAAGTTTTAGGCTCCAGTACAGAAGTCTTTTCCTACTTAGAAAAGGACAGCCCTCCATCTTAGAATTCTTACATCAAACAAACTTCTTGCTTGTAATATTTAGAGGGTGAGGGGGACAGAGAAATTCCCACATTCCATGCATGAAAGATCTTGCTTTTGGGTTTAGGTACAGAAATTTGCAGTTCACTTGAAGGAAGCCCTTAGGGGTGTAGTTGTGTGGTTACTGTCTTGGAGGAAAAAGATGATCCCTGTCCGATACCTAAATCAATGATTTTCCTTGTATCAGAAAAAAACCCTGGAAAGACATCTCTATTCTTAACATAACCAAAGCTAGCAATTCCATGGAGAAAAATAAATTAAATAGGGATTTTAACAATATGTCAATGGATAAATTGAATTACATTCTAATATCTGCTTTTTTTTTAACCTTTCTAAAAACTAACGAGCCTCATGTGTTCAAAGGAGCAATTAAAGATCACAGCTACGGAATAATTTAAAGACTTCCCACACTGAGAAGTTATTTGATGTTTAATATTTTTTTCTGCTTCATCTTAATATGTGGATTTATTTAATGGAGAATAGGGTTATTTACCAAAGTGCTGGGAAAATGTCTTTAGTGGAATATAAAGAGAGCAGATCATATATGATACCATCTATTTAATTCTAATTTTGGCATGTGACTATTTATCATACAGTAATAAAAAGTTAAACCACAGTGAGTATTTAAAAGAATAAAATGCCTAGATTATTTAGAGGAAACCAAACAGACTATTGTTCTAAAAGCTCTGGTCTTCTTTTGTAGGAATATGCATTTCTAATAGCTTGCATAAAATAAAAAGAGAGGCAAAAGGAGGAAAGACTGAACTAAATGACAGCAGTAAAGAATAGCACACGGAGGACTCACTGCCATTTCTATTCCAGATACATTTACATGTATTTATTTGCAGTATTCTTGATTGGCCCCTGTGTTTTTCATACGTAGGTAAGCAAAGTAAAGCATCAGTAAGAAAGGAACTAATGCACATGAGGTTTCTGCTGGCAAGAAGCAACTTCTCATAGTTCTCCTAAGTTCTAATCTACTTCTCTCTGTGCAGAACTGTTCTTTGAAGGACAGTTTCAAGTGACTTGATTCTGACCAGAAAATGTACAAAGTTGGAATGCAAACACCTGAAGAATCTGAGTTATTGGGGAATATCAAGACTGTCCTAGATGAAAAGACATAGGTTGTGTAAATTTTATGCATTTAATTCCCTGGATGTTTCTTGAGTGGTTGTTCAGTGTACACAGAATATAAATTGTGCATCTGACCCATTTGAAGTAATGGAGATGCACAAAAATGAAGAATCTCAAGAGACATTTTTCTTAGGCAGAAACAGTACCTACTGTTGAATCCTCCACTTGAGAGGTCCAAATCAAAGAACTTGAAATCAGATGAAAAATCCCTTTATTTTCAAGGGATTTTGTGACTGTTTAAAAGAGCACTGCAGCACTGCTACATTCTTCTTATGCATTTTCAGAGCTGACAAAATAAGACTTTTAAAATCCTTCCTAAACAGCCCCTTTGCTGATGTATCCTGAGTTTATGAACCACCCAAGAATTTAGATGAGAGCAAATTTCAGATCCAGTTACTTCAGAGAAGGTCAAGAAACAGATGTTTGAACAGATATATATACAAATGAATGGAAAAAATCTTCAGATGTTGGGAATGGATGTTTCTCCAGGGAAGTGAGGTTTTGTAGAGTTATAATTCGAGGCACAGCAAAAGTGACATTCAGGCCTAGATTCCCTGAAAATCGAGGTGGGGACTCCTGCTTAAGTTTATACTCAAAGACTGCTTTATGGAAAAAAATGTATGAGCTTTCAGGCTCTTTTAAAAATATTCTTTCCATAGGAAAACATGTTGCTGCACAGAGTTCTCAGTACATATACTGAGAATTAATAATCAGGCCAAGAACTCAAAAAAGCCAACAATTGAAATAATAAATGATTTATAGCACTTTTGATCTGATGCTCAGTATAATAAATGGAGGTGATTCCATAGATTTAAAGAAATATGGAACAGGTCCTATGTTAGTGAAATGCTTCAGACAGGGCAGCCATCATTTAAAATGATGGGATTGGTGAAACCTTCTTTGTTTGATCAGCTCAGCATCTAAACTGAGAAAGAATGGAACTCCGTGTTTAAATAAAATGATAGTTGTGCAAGTACATATGACAGAAAGCAAAAGGTATTTCCCATAATTCAACAAAATACATGGAAATAAAATCAAGCAAGATAAACTTTAGCTTTGTTGGATGATAACCTCTTTTACAGGATATTCTATAGAGGAGTATTTGACAGCTGATTTTTACATGAATACTTTGTGTTTCAAGGTAAGGGATAAGCAGAAGTTAATCAAAGCTACATTTAACAAGCAGTTATTTTAAAAAAATAGAATCATCTTTTTACAAATGAAATGGTCAGTGATAGCTATTACTGTGCTCTCAGGGTACCTGCCTGTCTTTCTTAAAGATGAATCTGCTCTTTGTGAGCCAGGAGTAATCATTATTTTCAGCTGATTTTGAGCCTCTGTTGGAGGGAGAGCACATTTAACACTCCATAGAGACTTTGCAGAAGAAAAGGCTTTAATTAACAAAAAAAACCTACAGTTAAACTGAAACTGCATTAATTGACAGTAAGCAAGCTGTGAAATATAGAGAAAATAGAAATTTCCTTTTTTGTGATTTACTCAAGCTTTTCTTCCTAGTCAAATATGCCATGGTCACATTCTCATCCTTTGATTCAGGTTTATCAAAGATGTAAATGACTCCTGTAAAAATCAGGGGCTTTCCAATTGCCTTTCCACAATGCATTATCTTTCTATTTTAACATTATCTTTCTATTATGTCAGAAGCTCAGACACGCTGTAAAACTTTGATTTTTCATCAGGGACTTGAAAAAATTTTTTGCTTTGTTTTTAGGTGCAAAGAGGGTGATATTGCAGTTCCAGCTTGCTATTTTATCTTCTCATTGAAATTTAGCTTACTGACAGGAAGGCATTACCTTCTGGCACAAGTAACTGGCACAGAGCTCATTAACCTAGTGACTGGTATCTTTGGCCCAGACTATAGCTGTGGACAGCTCTAAGCTCCTGATGCTTGAGAGCAGCTCTGCAGACCACGTTCTTTGCTGCTGAAGACTTCAGTGATGTATTTTCAGTGTGCAGATCTATTGAAACAGTGCCTGAGCAGCATCTGTTGTCTTCAGGCACCTAAATTATTTATATGTCTTTTAATTACACTTTTCTTTTGAAATGTCTTATCTTTATATGTGATGTAGAAGAGAACATCTTTAACTGGCAACATTTAAATGTAGTTTTAACTTTCCCAGAGTTATTATTTCTCAAATTTTGTTTTCAGCTATACCCTGTGTAACTGCAAGTCGATTGTAACAGGAATTACCACAGTATTTGTTAAAGGGACACATTTATGAGAGTCTAGAGCAACAGTTGGGAACCAGACTGCATGATTTCTAATCAGTTGCCCATAAAATGAGTATAATTATAAAATTACACTGTTTTGAGCAGTATTCTGTTCTTGAATTCTTCTGACACATTTTCTAAATAGAGTAATGATATGAATTCTTAATTCTAAATATTTTCTGGATAGGAAATACAGATCCACATATCTACTACATCATATCCAAAAACTGCCAACAAATCTTCAGGAGCTGAGGTTGCGTTAGCCAATAGGTTTTTGCTAGATGATCATAAGATCACAGAATTCACAGAACCACATAATGACCTGGGTTGGAAGAGATATTAAAGATCATGTAGGTCCAGCTCCCCTGTCAGGGGCAAGGATTCCACTAGACCAGGATTCTCTCTTTGGATATCCTTCTTACAGTGAAGATTCTTAACATACATTAACAATAAAATAAATGCTACTCACTTACTTGTGGGAGAGAAAGCAAAATGAAGGTATGAAAACTTGCCTATTGGTTTTACAGCTCTCAGGAGAAATGTGCTGTTTGTCTTCATAATAGGCTTTTAGGAAGGAACTGGGAAAAATCCTACAATAGTCTTTAAACAATCTTTTAAATCTCGTATGTGCACTAAATAGAATATATATATTTGTTTTAAATAAAATATGCCTTTTACAAATATTCTTTGTGGACTTATTTTTGAAAGACATGTACATCGTTAAAATTGTATGATACTGCAGATGAGACAAAATCTCCTTGTTTTGAGTCATTTAACCTCATCCTCATAAGCAGCAATTTCTTTGTACTCCAGAAACTGGCCTTTTTTAGCTATCTTGTGATATGTATGTATTTGCTCATATTTTCAAGTCTTAGCCACTAAAACTCTGCAATTATCCTCAGCTTGTGTAGCTCAGTGGGACTGGAGATTTTACTTCTTTGATGTTGCATAGCTTACTTTGTAATAAAAATGGTCCTGCAGTTTCTAATTGCATTGCACTTTGCAACAATCGGATCAAAACCTAGAAGGAGAAGGCAGGAATAATTTTGTAAAATTATTGCTCTGTAATCTTATGAGTCTTTCACACTATTTTCTTGTGTCTGAGATGTTCTGGAGGAGCATCACTAATCCAGACTAATAATGTACTAAGACAGGGACAGACTATAATTACACAGCGAGGAACACCTGGGCAGAAAATGTAAAGTAAATCAGCTTACAGAGAGTAGTGTTCTTTGCTGAGCACAGAAGGAGTGTGTCTGTTTTGTCCACTCAGAAAGGGGAAATTCATCCATTCTTGAGGAAGAGGGAGGAAAGAAATCTCAGCTGTGTGTGCAGCACACTGAACAGAGCAGATATTCCCAAGCCCAGATCCTGCCTTGCCTGATCTAACAGCCAACAATCTTGTCTTGCAACCTTTCCCAAAAAGATCATAAAGACCAGTAACCATTATTTATGCTGGTGTGCATTTGAACTTCATAACTTCTAGTTCTTTATTTACTTCTTGCATTTCACTGTTTATGCTGTGAGAACTCTAGAGTAGCATATTTTCAGCTTGGGCACTCACCCAAGACACATACCATCTATCTTTGCATATGCTGAGCTGCTAATACACAGGGAAAGCATTCCCTCAGTTTGTTTGTGACTTGCTTTATTTTCCAGTTTGGTCTTCTCCTCCCAGTATGGCACACCATTTTCACTTTAATTCAGACAACCCCAGGGTCCAATCACATTGATAGCACACACAATAAAACTGACAGGCAGACAAATACTGACCCATCAAACACAGCATAGTCAATGATTCTATATATGCCAATCAATTGGATCAATGTGAAATGGTTCTATACATTTTTTTTTCATTGACTGATGTGCTACATCATAAGAGAGTAATGATCGAGGGTAAAATGAGTTGTCATTGGCATATTTCATCTTGTATTGCTATTTTAAATATTGAGGATATTTGTCAAAAGCCATATCATGTTGTCACAGATTTTGTCAATTATTTATCACTGATGATCTTAAAGGCAAATTTGAAATTGAAACATAATTTTCGCAATGAGGTTTATGGCCATAAGATCTTGCATAGGAACTCTGATACATAAAACTCACAGATACCCAGGATTTATGATGTATGATACAGTATGGTTTTCATTAAAAATATGTTATTTCCTCATGGTTTCTATGTGAAATCCAGCTTATTCTTTGAAATTCTCTCTAATTTATCCTATCTTGTGAGAGTAGGCTTCTTGAAGAAGAAAGCAGATTTGGTTCTAAAACTCTAGTTAAGAGTAGTCTGTCAGTTTTAGAGTTATCTAACTCCTTTCCTGGACAGCAATTTTCTTTTTTCTTTTTTTTTTTTTTTTCTTTTTTTTTTTTTTTTTTTTTTTTTAATAAAGAAGGATCATATAAAGAATATACACATTTGCACAATCATGAAATCAGCAGGCAGTGAAAAACGTGTATTTCACTACACTCTTCATGAAGCCTACTGGAAAGCTATTCCTGGTATCTGGATGAACACAGTCTCATATATGTTCTGTATGTGACATGATTCATCTACCTCACAGCATTTAAACATTCCCATATATTCAGGAATTGCCAGACATCACTGGTCCAGCCATTCTCTTGAAATGATAACAAGTAACTCACAACATTGCAGGGATCCGTGTACTCTGGAAGTGTATTTCCTACTAATATTAAGTCACCCCTCCAAGTTCACTACCTGATCAAGTGGCCAATAAACCAATAATATGTCTGTATTCTACTTTTCCTGTGAATTTGTGCATCATGGTATCTAGCATGTCTGAAGTGGTTTTACTATGAAAATTATTATACACACATGAAATATTAATCTGATAAACATACACATTATGATTACTTTGGAAATAAAACCAAAATAACATGGAGAGATATAATTTCTTAATTCACTGAGTTCTTTATTTTGAAATGTGCTTCAGTGTTGAAGAAAGCATGAATAAACTGAAGTAGGAAAGCAATCCAGTCACTCTCAGGATCACACACCTCTCTTCTATAAATGCTTCAGGAGGCTCTGTGCTATCAGATCTGATGATGCCGAGTATTCTTTCTGAAATTGTATCTCGTTATTTAATTCATATGTCATGCTGAGTAAAATGGCATCATTTAGTAATGGAAGCTAAGAAAAGATTTATCTACAAAATTAGTGCATGTTGCCTCAAAATGCTGCAACAATGGAAAAAGAGAGTAACATTTATGAGAAAAAACATTTTAAATACCAAATTCACCCTAAAAAGCTGAATTATAATCTTCACTGTACACATCTTGAAATCTTCCCCAGTCCAATATTTAATACCTGAAAATTATGACCTTAAAATAAATTCTGTTATGATATTTTCTCAGTGATTTGTGCAAATTTTCTTGTGGGATGAATTCTCCACAACTCAGAGCAGTTACTCCTAAAACATTCAATTATAACTTTATGTTTGAATCCTACTGAAAAAAAAATTCTTAAATTTAGGCTTAACCACTTTAACAAATAAATAATTTAGAAGTTTTGCTGAATAACCTCTATACCAGAGATTCTTTGTAGGCTTAGATCTTGCCAACATACAGAATTAGTCCAAAACTCAGTCTGTTAATACCAGAGGTTTATGCCAAAGTTGCTTAGGTCTGATGACTAGAGGACAAATAATTTAATTATTTCAGCAAGAATGAGAGAGACAAATACCCAAAAGGTATTTTTTTCCCAAAAACACAGTTTTGTGTTGACAGCTTTCAACTCTTTTGTTCCATTAAGGTTCTCTTCATTTTTAACATTTTTTGTCCTTTTCATCTTAAACACATCCATTAGTGCTGGCAACAGCTGTACCTCTATTTTGCAGAAAACAAATTGATACAGTTAAAATGCTGTCTCATTTCACTTCTATTAACTCTAAAGCCTCCATCATAGTGCAGGACTGATAATTCTTTTAAATTAATATTGGTGGTTACATATACATAATACACTTCTTTCTTTGGTTTCTTTGGGGTTTTGGTGTTTTTTTGTTTGTTTCTCCTTTTCCAATTTCCTCTGACAATAAAAGTCTCTCTAAAGATAAATATCCACATGATATTTATAGCAAGTTTTATCTAGGACAAGTCTTCCTAAATAGTCTAAATAATAGAGCAGGCATAACAAGTGGATGAAGGAGGAAAAAGTCAAAAAGGAGAATTTAAGGCTAAGCATAATAAACAGCGGCAATATTCCAGCAGCCATTTATCTGTTGCACTTGTAATTTCTTGGGCTGACATTATGGGAATATTTAAAATGTTAAGAATTGAAAGAAGCAGGATATATGTTTTTTTTTCACAGGATTTTACCTATGTGAAATTCACTTAACTTTAAACACGTTAAACATAGCTGTTTACAGCTAGTTTAATCTAAAGGCCTTTATGCTCACTGGAAAGAATAGAAATTCCAAGATATGATTCAGTAATTATGGAATAATATAACTATGGTATCTTTCGTTTTGTATACAACAAATATAAACATTGTTGTCAATTATTTTTAATGTATTTTTATATATGTCACTGCAACAGTACTCTCCTCCAAGTTTGAGAAAATATCTTCTGCCCATCTGTCTTGTATTATAAACTCAGCAGAGATTTCCAGAATGCTTCCTAGTCATTGGTGAATAACCAAAAATTTGGAGCACCTCTGCTGTGGAGGGAGGCTGAGAGCTGGGGTTCTTCAGCTTCAATAGTTGAAGACTCTGGGAAGATCTTTTTGAGGCCTTTCTTAAAGAAGGTTTATAGGAAAAGATGGAGAGAGAATTTTGACTGAGCCTATAGCTATAGGATGAGCACTAACAGTTTGTAACAGAAAGAGTTAATTCAGAGCAGTACTTTCATACAATTTTCATGATGAAAGTGCTGGGGCAGTGGCACAGGATGCCCAGAGAAGCTGTTGCTGTACCATCCCTGGAAATCTCCTAGGCCAGGCTGAACAGGTTTTGGGGCAACCTGAGATTGTGGAAGGCAGTGGCAGGATGTGGAACTGGTTGAGCTTTAGGGTCCCTTCCAGTCAAAACCATTCTATGATGCTTTGATTCCATGAAACTTAATGGTGCACAAGCTGTGAAATCACAACTGCCACTGTTTATAGCAATTACTACCATGAAAAATCACTCTAAGAAAATAAATCATATTGACTTAGAGGCTTTTAGTATTAACTAGAGACAAGCCACCCTGGCAAGTCCTATAATTTCAGATTTAAAATATGTCCTTTATTGTTTGGTTGACATATACAGTTATATTGGTGTCACCATAATGGCCTTAAAAACAAAGCAGAATTACAGATAACTCACCTGCACTGTGCCTGGGATTGAAATAAAAGTGGTATGCCACTTTTCAAGGCCTGTAAAATCCTAAAAATATGTGTACTTTAAATATGAAATGTAGTTATCTTGAAATCTTTTTAATGAGTTCCACAAAGGACTCATGAAGTAAGACTTCAGAGCACCTCATGTATGAACAAATGGAAGTCTGTGGACTATGTAGCGGATATTTCATGTCAGCAGATGGTATTTGAGTGTCACATTTACATCCTTGTGTATTGGATGAAATTTTGGGGTTAATTAATATATTCTACCCAAAACTGTCTAAATATTCCAAACACAAGAATCTTTAATTTGATCTAATTCAACATATTTTCAGGTCATGTATTATACTTCACGGTAATCAACATATTTCCTATATAAATATTGCCAGAAGCTAAAATGATAATTTTACACTTTCCCAGTTAATCAGAAAAAAAATTAACACATTTCTACTTGATTTATCTTGAAATGTAATTTCATGATCTTTGACTTTTTCCTAATATTTTTCCTCAAACCCCATTTTTCTTTTATTAGGAAATATAATAAGTAAATTAAACTAATTGCATATGATATACATGCTGCCTTCTTAACAGAAAAATGTTGTGTCACACAAATTATAATGGACTTCTGGTTGCATTTAGTGTACAATTTGTATGTTCTACAGAATCCTACAGGAAGATGTGTTTGTTTACCTGTGACACCTTAAAAAGTATATTTTAATATTCCTTTTAGTCACACAGTATAGATTTCTGTAGCAGTACTGTCACTAAAGAAAGACAAGTTTGTGTTTTTTAAGTTGTGCATTAATAGATTTTCATTCTGTCCCTTTGATCCAACCTGAATATCACACTTTAAATGAGGTTGAAAGATAGTGGTTCAAATAGTGCATTATGGCAGTGCAGAAATAAATGGTCTGCAGCTTTGGAATATAAATGTACATGTCTGTGTTTATGTTTATATGTCCATGTGTGAACAGTTATGTGCATGATTGTGTATATAAGCATCATTTTTCACCTTGTGGTTAACACTTCTGTATGAAATGCAAAATTGGACAGGTAAAACCATGATTTATTGTTGGATGATGCCACTAGCTTCTTATTCACTATTCACCATTGCACACAGTGCAAATTCAACCATAATATTTATGCTAAAGAAAAACTTCAGATAACTAATGGAATGCTTAGTTTTGTCTACATTTCTCAAATGTACAAAAAAAAATACAGAGAAAAGATACACAGCATTTCTTCTCTTTGAGTTACTTATATGCAATGTTCCTCTCACACAGTTATTTTAGCAATAGCTATTTTAAAAGCAGTTCATATTAATGACATTTGTCATTTGATTCTGAGAGAAACTCAAGTCTGTTGTCGCCCAAAGTTCCATGACAACTTTTAGGAAGTATGGAATTGAGGTAAGGGGTAAGAAATACGAGTTGTCTCCTACTAGTAGCCTTCTTCTTGTGTCTAGATAGGCATTTTATGTGCCTTGAACGTTGCATTGGTAAACCTGGAGAAAAAAATAGCTCTTCTGAAGAACTGTGAGATAACATTCATTCCTAAGTAAGCAGTGGAAATTCAGTTCCTTGATGATGTCTACAATGCAGTTCCTTTGTGACTTCTTCAAGGCATTAAAGAAATCATAAGTAATGTTCATACAAGAGAATGTTGTTGAAATGAAAGGAAGGTGTGATGAAATCATCAAATAGAAGGAGCTACAAAATTCTGAATTCATTTTTATCCACAGAAGAAACTTGAATAGACTTTTGAGCAATTAGTTTGAGTAAAGGTGAGCATCAGTGCAGGATTAGTGGTTTAATACTTTTGCAACCCCTGACTCTGTGCACCTTCAGCATAAGTCTATTATAATGAGAGACATGAAGTTTATTAGATGAGCTCAGTCTGTGAATTGTTTCTTCCCAGAAATGACCCCGCCACTGATACTGGGCCAGATGGTGATTCTCAATTTTCGGTGTTGCTCTGAGCTTCAGGGTGTTTCTGGAATGTTTGTTGTGCTCAGATGGCTCATGCAACTGAATTCCAAATATTGTGTGTAATCTGTTGCACCTGTTCTAAAGGTGAAGTTGCCTGCTGCAGATCCTCCAATCAAAACCTGGCAGTTGCAGGCAACTGTGACATTTGGGATGTTCATTCTGCCTAACTTGGGCACAAACATCTGTCTTATCAAACATCTGCACCCAAGCTGCTGAAACGAATGCTCACTTTAGAGCTGTGGGTATGACCTAAGGACCGCTTTAAACAGGCTTCAGTGAACATCAGATGGAGAACAGAAGACAGAACACAAATTTGAAAGTTATTTAGCTCTAGGACTGAACACACATGTCTATATGTAGGCAAAGGCTAGAATTGCAGGGTCTCTCCCTAGTATAAGCATGAATTTCAGTGTGACAAAATGTATTAAAAAACAAAATAGAAGAAAGGACTATGAAGAACTCATAAAGCTGAATGAACTCACCGATGGAAACATTTACATTTGTATGTAATAGATTCATAATATCACACTACATCATGACATCTTTGAACTTTTGGCTATTTTATGCAAACTGACCTCAAAAATTGTCTGAGATTTCCCCCTTATTAAGCCAAATGTCAGCTTCAAGCTGCTATGCTGCACATATTTGACAGTACTGCATACATGGTTTGCTTAATTTTGCTGTTACTTATAGCTGGTAAATTAGACTCAAGCTATAATTTAAAAAAACAGGTAGCGTGGCAGCAGAGATACACCCACCTAAAATAAATAAATCCTCAGCTGTAGCTTGGAATATCATTACTTCAGCATTTCAATGACCTAAAAGACTTTATTGAAGAGTTTAGTCAGACCCTTCCCCACTCCTCAAAACTCAGGAATTTTATCATCAAAGCCAAGGAACGCAGAATTGGAACCTCCATTTCAGAGAAACAACTTCAAAATTCCTAATGGTTATTGCCAACCCTGCTGTTTATTAAGGAAACATGCCTTTGCTTGCTGCCCTTAAATGATTTTCTATCTGACTAATAGCAGCTTCAGCGTTTTAGAAAAAAAATGACTGCGGATGATAACAGGAAAGTGTGTAGGTCTATTAGGAAGGAAAATCCTGGAGGTAAAGGTGACAGCTTTACGACACCAGTCCCCTGCGTTATTTACAGTAACTCATTTTGTATGTAGTGTTTCCTATTGGTGAAGCCAAGGGCTGGAGCTGTTTGTTATTTATGCCAACCCTGTGGGGGGGGTGATGGTATGCAGGGGAGGCAGAAAATAGGTCTCTTGATTAGAACAATAAATTAGGGGAAGGCAGAAAGACAGGAGAGAATAACTGGATTCCACAGACATGCATAAACATTTAATGTTGTTTGCTACCCGTTACTTGGCTTCCCTATAAACTGTGAGCCAGAAGTCTTTAAGGTAATAATAAAGCTTCCCTCCTCATCCCACTCCGTGGGTTATTTATCTCTCTTGTTTGTCAGACCTTCTGTTTGTCTGACCTTTGCTATGGTTAAAAAACAAGAAGTTGTTTAGTTCAGAGTGTTGAAACTGCCAAGGAGGCAAAACCATCCTCTGTACAGCTGCATAAGCACTTGTTTTTGACCCAGGTGAAAAGGAAACCCATATGTGGGAGGTAAATTTATCTTTTCCTTCTACCATACTGGATCTAGCTCTTCAGAAAATGCCCTAAGGGACTACTGGTCTCCATGCCTCAGTTCAGAGACCATCACAGAGCAGTCGTCTTGAGCTGTACATTCTCAGGGGATTTTATAAGGTTCTGCTTTCTTTCATTATATATTTCAGATATATTGTTTCAGCATCAATAAAAAAAGTTTAAAAACTGAGAGTATCAACTGTGCCAACATATTAACCAATTACCAAGATGACATGCAAGTCTTGTATATTTACAAGAATATTTAGTTTCTTCAAAAGTTTTGTTTCTCAAAATGTTTATTTATTTCATATATAAAATTTTTAAAGTCACAAGCGTATTGCACAAATTTCACTATTTTTTTTTAAATACTTAGTTTTTATAACAGTGTCTTGAAATATCTAAATATCTGAATCTTTCCAGAATAGTTTTTCAATTGGTTTGATTTGATTTTCAACCTTGTATCTTTCTGCTAACTCAAAATTACAATAAGAGAATTCACTGAGGATTGCTAAATTTTGCAAATTAGCAGATTATACCCGATTTAGGCAATTCACATGAGCTTAATTTTGTCTTTAGACATACAAATAGCCTCATTGCCTTTAAAGTAAAGGAAGTGCTCCACTTTCGACTTCAAACGCATGTATGATTAGAGGTAACAATGAACATGAAATTGTACATTTTGATATACTGATGGTAACTAGAATTTTGTTTAATTCACTTCTATTATTTGGTCTTTTTGCATAATTCTTGATTTCTTGAATTTTTTTTTGTGTTTTACGGGCATATTCAACAGTTTTAAAAGCACTTAAAGAGAAACAACGTGAAGTTGTTTTTCAAATTTTATATCAGAGTAAGAAGAAAACTTTTGCCAAATGCTTCTGAAAAGGTAAATTTATCATGCAGATAATAGGGCAAATTCACATGCACAGCCACTGATGCTGTGACCTGTCTCCTCAGCTACTACAGGGTCAGGCGTCTAACAAATTTCATTACTCTGATGAGAAACTGGAACGTGAAACCGTTTTGTAGGTACCTTTTACTTTTCTTTTTTCCCCTAGAAAATACTGGTGCATGTCTCTCTCTCTCTCTCTCTCTCTCATTCTCTGCGTATCTATTTATCTCTCTCTCTGTGTATATATAAATTCTCTCATTTTTAGAAAACTTCTGAGAAAAACTAAAATCTACTGAATTAAATAACCTAGGTTAGAATAAAGGCCTTCCAAATACCACTGACAGCTCTTGCTCTGGTTTGGTCATTAAGTGAAATCAGTCAATTTGCAATTGGCAGCAAATAGTTTGAATATGACCTATATATTCTATATTTCCTTGTGTTTCACCTCTGCACAGGTTTGAAGATCTTGTATAATTGTAGCTCTTTTTTTATGTCCTGGCTAAAGGAGTTAGATGAGTTCTATAACTGAGTGTTTATAATTGTTTTTTTTGCAAGAAAAGATATTTTTCAATTTAAAAAATAATCAGGAGTTGAATATATTTTTTTAATTAAAAATCCAAACAGAAAGTTATATTTAATATTTCTTCTTTATTTTCACCTTTATAAAACCATCAAAATTTTGAGACATGGAATTACACATGCACCAAAGGAAAGTTACAGGTAATAAGTGTATTCATTCGAAAAACATAAAGGCAAATAACCAAATGTAAAAGGCAAAGGCAAATGTACATATAACAGAAATTTCAGCTAAATAGAAAAGTTTGTCTCGGAGACACAAATCTCACTTATCTTTGAGACACAAATTCACTCAGTATGGTTCTTTTCGAAGATATTTAAATACTCCATCTGAAGGACATTGTGGAAAGAGCATTGCACAAGTAAAAACTTAGATGAAATGCCAGCTAATATCAATGGAGAAACTCCCAGTAATTTCTGTGTATCTTTGTTTATGTCTTTCAAAACTTTTATGCAAGGATCTCTCAAAGGAAGAGGTTCCAAGCCCTATCAGGCACGATGTATAAAACCGAAGTAAAACCTATAGTGAAAGACATACTGCAGAAGAAAAAATATATTTTCACAAGAAAATGGACAGAGATTATTCACTCTGTGCTTAGGTGAGTGCTGCGGAATATATATTCCTGAATCAAAACCAGAGAGAAATGAAAAAAGCACATTGTTCAATGGATTGGATTTGGACAGATACTGGCACTAAAGTGGTGTTCAAGTTATGGAATGACCTCATAGTTGGATGTTAGAAACCAGGCTTAATACCCAGATTTTTTTGCTTACTTCCTTTTGATTGAGTGACTTTATTTTCCAGTTATAAATACTTGCCATTCAGCCAAAGACTTTGCTGACTAAAACACTGATGATGGATGAGTCATTCTGTCACATGTATATCACTGTACCTTTCAAAAAGACCTGATTCTCCCCTTTTCTGGTAACTGAGCTGAGTCATTTCTGAATCAGCATAGCACAATATCATCATACAGTTAGCATGCAGAGTACTTCAATATCATCTTACTCACTGAGCCCCTAAAAGTCCTCCTAAGTCCTTTGTTTTTTATATACTTAAGGAAATGTTTCCAGTTGTTATAACTCAAAGATGTGTGGGATTTTTGTGTTTGAGGTAGTCATAAGCTTACCAGGGTCTTAAAAAAGTACCTCTATGGTTTTCAGCTGCCAAATCATGATTTTTAGGGAGCTGAGTTATGATGCCTCTGCAACACCAAGACAAAATTTCAGTGTTATAATTACTGTAGAGACTGGGAGAACATAAATCCTAGTCCAAAGATGGAGCAGATGAAGTAAATCTCCTGACCCTGAGGCAAAATTATTTTTGTTAAGGAGATCTGATTATAGAACAAGTTTGCACAGTAATTAGCAAAATCCAGAAATGGCTACATATATCTGTCTTTTGTGGCCTTTTATGAATCAGAAGTTAATTTTGATTCTAAGGATTCTTTTTCAAAGTTCAAAAATGTTTTTTATTCATCTATCTCACCCCAATATCTTGTGTTCCAAATTAAATTTCAGAAATCCTGAGAAGAATTTTGCCTCTAATGTAAATTACAAGACTTGTAGAAGTACACCGTGCTTGTTTGAGGAGAATAGGAAGATTCAGAATGTTATTTCAGTTTGGTATGGTCAGTCAGTTGTTTGGTTGGGGTGTTTTACCTGCTGTTGGTTTTTCATGGAAAGGTCTAGGGTCACCAAATAGGGCTTGTGTCAGCCATCAAGTGAAGGTGATACATAGCACCATAACCCACTGAGACAGCTTGTTCACACCAGAATAAACGACACCGGGGCAGACAGTGCATTGCAAAATACATGTAAGTGAGTTTACCCCAGAAGAATGAAAGACTGAAACTCACTCTATTCTGGGGCCTAAGTGTTCCTGGGTCATGAGTTATCTCCTTCCAGCTGTAGGGAAAAAAAAACCAACATTGTCAAGTCTTTCCATGTTGCTGGTATTGAGAGCTTTAGCATTTCTTATTCACACTGAGGATACAAGACTGAATAGGATAATGCAGGTTTTCTCTGAGATTACAATCAACCCTCTAGAACTTTTATACGTGTTTTGCAGCTTTCTGACCTTTTCAGTGGCACACTAATGCTGTAATAAATCAGCTCTTTTAGTGCCTGAAGTGCTACCTTTCACCCCCAAACATGTCAGGCAACTGTGCCTGCTGTCAATATATCACCATAATGTAGCATGTACGTGTGTCAGGCAATAAGAATGTGCTTTTGGCGGATGTCAACTTCCAGTCAAGCTTGTACAGAGAGAGCAGGAAGAGGATGAGAGGCCTCATTTCACTTTTTCATCCTTGTATTTTTTAGTCTTTTGATCTCTATCACTAACTTGAGTGTCTCATGCAAAATGCTCGATCTCATCCTCCTGCCTCTTTTCACCCACATAATTTAATGTTGAAGGGGCTGGTTAAGTCTGTTTTTAGAAATTTCATGGTTTTATTGGCATTTTTTTAGATGAACAGTTAAAGAATACATCCACAGCCAAATTCTGTGCGGCAATCCCATAAATCTCAGAGCTTCCTGTCCATGTTGGCGTTACCTTGTTTCTCTTGCAGG
The DNA here is from genome assembly GCA_024734555.1 of Trochalopteron elliotii. Taxonomy (NCBI): domain Eukaryota; kingdom Metazoa; phylum Chordata; class Aves; order Passeriformes; family Leiothrichidae; genus Trochalopteron; species Trochalopteron elliotii. Next base: position 1,796,033 of record JANPWX010020150.1, read on the forward strand.
TTTGGAAACTGAGGCAGAAAAGATGCTGGTGATAATCAAATGATAGAGAGCTAGTAGCAGAGTCAAAAGCTCAAAACACCTCTCCCCAGATTCACACAACCTCATAACAGTTCCTCGTGATTTTTTCTGTGATTACTACGTAAAGTGAAAGTAACAGAAAGCATAAGGGTCAGTGCTGTCCTCTGAAATAGCTCATTATTTAACATTGGTTTGTCTCCAAATTACCTATTGTTTTCTGGATCTAGAAACTCTCTTCTTCCCAATTAACTCCAGAAGTATTTAGATGTTAAGATACTACATTCCTTTCCATGTCCTTAAAGTGTTAAATCTACTATTTAGAACTTTAGGATGTCTGTTACAGCATATCTAAAATTTCGGGGCCAGCTTGGATGGGATTTTGAAATGCCTGATCTAGTGGTAGGTGTCCCTGCCCACGGAAGGAGGTTGGTCTTTGAAGTCCCTTTAAGCCCAAATTTTTCTCTGATTCTATGAATATTGTTACCTTCATGATTTTAGTTTTCCCTGCCTAACTGTATTCTAAGTTATAGCACAGAACTCCTTCTCTATCCAGAAGATCTCATTTTCCTCATTTCCAGGCTTTCTCAATGGTTTGATTTTTTTTTTTTTTTTTGGTGGGGGGGAATAGTTCATAATTACCAGGCTTTTAGATTTGGGTGTGTTCATGTGTGGATGCAGAGGAGATCAACTGAGGTGCCTCACTCTTCCCTAATCTTACAGAAATGCTTTCAGTACAGTACCAAAGATATAAATAACTCATCTTGGTGTAAGAGTTAATGTGGCAGGTTTGACTTTGTTGTGAAATGTTGCCTAATTATCTGAGAGAGAAAACATCTGAGATATGACAAGGAAAATATGTTGAGTGCAAAGTCACCCCAGCAGTGAGGAACACTCTTCCACTCATATAATGCAATTGATTATTTGGTATTATTATACCATATATATACATAACATATATATATATATAATATAATATATAATATATAATTATATATTATAATATATATAACATATATATATTATATAATATATATTATATCATTTTATATATATAATATCTAATATATAATATACAATACAATATATTATTT